>JACEFZ010001578.1:57500-245000 GCA_014155875.1 Cepaea nemoralis
CATACGAGTGCCTCAAGTTCTACAGACATACGAGTGCCTCAAGTTCTACAGACATACGAGTGCCTCAAGTTCTACAGACATACGAGTGCCTCAAGTTCTACAGACATACGAGTGCCTCAAGTTCTACAGACATACGAGTGCCTCAAGTTCTACAGACATACGAGTGCCTCAAGTTCTACAGACATACGAGTGCCTCAAGTTCTACAGACATACGAGTGCCTCAAGTTCTACAGACATACGAGTGCCTCAAGTTCTACAGACATACGAGTGCCTCAAGTTCTACAGACATACGAGTGCCTCAAGTTCTACAGACATACGAGTGCCTCAAGTTCTACAGACATACGAGTGCCTCAAGTTCTACAGACATACGAGTGCCTCAAGTTCTACAGACATACGAGTGCCTCAAGTTCTACAGACATACGAGTGCCTCAAGTTCTACAGACATACGAGTGCCTCAAGTTCTACAGACATACGAGTGCCTCAAGTTCTACAGACATACGAGTGCCTCAAGTTCTACAGACATACGAGTGCCTCAAGTTCTACAGACATACGAGTGCCTCAAGTTCTACAGACATACGAGTGCCTCAAGTTCTACAGACATACGAGTGCCTCAAGTTCTACAGACATACGAGTGCCTCAAGTTCTACAGACATACGAGTGCCTCAAGTTCTACAGACATACGAGTGCCTCAAGTTCTACAGACATACGAGTGCCTCAAGTTCTACAGACATACGAGTGCCTCAAGTTCTACAGACATACGAGTGCCTCAAGTTCTACAGACATACGAGTGCCTCAAGTTTCTACCAGACATACGAGTGCCTCAAGTTCTACAGACATACGAGTGCCTCAAGTTCTACAGACATACGAGTGCCTCAAGTTCTACAGACATACGAGTGCCTCAAGTTCTACAGACATACGAGTGCCTCAAGTTCTACAGACATACGAGTGCCTCAAGTTCTACAGACATACGAGTGCCTCAAGTTCTACAGACATACGAGTGCCTCAAGTTCTACAGACATACGAGTGCCTCAAGTTCTACAGACATACGAGTGCCTCAAGTTCTACAGACATACGAGTGCCCTCAAGTTCTACAGACATACGAGTGCCTCAAGTTCTACAGACATACGAGTGCCTCAAGTTTCTACAGACATACGAGTGCCTCAAGTTCTACAGACATACGAGTGCCTCAAGTTCTACAGACATACGAGTGCCTCAAGTTCTACAGACATACGAGTGCCTCAAGTTCTACAGACATACGAGTGCCTCAAGTTCTACAGACATACGAGTGCCTCAAGTTCTACAGACATACGAGTGCCTCAAGTTCTACAGACATACGAGTGCCTCAAGTTCTACAGACATACGAGTGCCTCAAGTTCTACAGACATACGAGTGCCTCAAGTTCTACAGACATACGAGTGCCTCAAGTTCTACAGACATACGAGTGCCTCAAGTTCTACAGACATACGAGTGCCTCAAGTTCTACAGACATACGAGTGCCTCAAGTTCTACAGACATACGAGTGCCTCAAGTTCTACAGACATACGAGTGCCTCAAGTTCTACAGACATACGAGTGCCTCAAGTTCTACAGACATACGAGTGCCTCAAGTTCTACAGACATACGAGTGCCTCAAGTTCTACAGACATACGAGTGCCTCAAGTTCTACAGACATACGAGTGCCTCAAGTTCTACAGACATACGAGTGCCTCAAGTTCTACAGACATACGAGTGCCTCAAGTTCTACAGACATACGAGTGCCTCAAATTCTACAGACATACGAGTGCCTCAAGTTCTACAGACATACGAGTGCCTCAAGTTCTACAGACATACGAGTGCCTCAAGTTCTACAGACATACGAGTGCCTCAAGTTCTACAGACATACGAGTGCCTCAAGTTCTACAGACATACGAGTGCCTCAAGTTCTACAGACATACGAGTGCCTCAAGTTCTACAGACATACGAGTGCCTCAAGTTCTACAGACATACGAGTGCCTCAAGTTCTACAGACATACGAGTGCCTCAAGTTCTACAGACATACGAGTGCCTCAAGTTCTACAGACATACGAGTGCCTCAAGTTCTACAGACATACGAGTGCCTCAAGTTCTACAGACATACGAGTGCCTCAAGTTCTACAGACATACGAGTGCCTCAAGTTCTACAGACATACGAGTGCCTCAAGTTCTACAGACATACGAGTGCCTCAAGTTCTACAGACATACGAGTGCCTCAAGTTCTTACAGACATACGAGTGCCTCAAAGTTCTACAGCACATACGAGTGCCTCAAGTTCTACAGACATACGAGTGCCTCAAGTTCTACAGACATACGAGTGCCTCAAGTTCTACAGACATACGAGTGCCTCAAGGTTCTACAGACCATACGAGTGCCTCAAGTTCTACAGACATACGAGTGCCTCAAGTTCTACAGACATACGAGTGCCTCAAGTTCTACAGACATACGAGTTGCCTCAAAGTTCTACAGACATACGAGTGCCTCAAGTTCTACAGACATACGAGTGCCTCAAGTTCTACAGACATACGAGTGCCTCAAGTTCTACAGACATACGAGTGCCTCAAGTTCTACAGACAATACGGATTGGCCTCAAGTTCTACAGACATACGAGTGCCTCAAGTTCTACAGACATACGAGTTGCCTCAAGTTTCTTACAGACATACGAGTGCCTCAAGTTCTACAGACATACGAGTGCCTCAAGTTCTACAGACATACGAGTGCCTCAAGTTCTACAGACATACGAGTGCCTCAAGTTCTACAGACATACGAGTGCCTCAAGTTCTACAGACATACGAGTGCCTCAAGTTCTACAGACATACGAGTGCCTCAAGTTCTACAGACATACGAGTGCCTCAAGTTCTACAGACATACGAGTGCCTCAAGTTCTACAGACATACGAGTGCCTCAAGTTCTACAGACATACGAGTGCCTCAAGTTCTACAGACATACGAGTGCCTCAAGTTCTACAGACATACGAGTGCCTCAAGTTCTACAGACATACGAGTGCCTCAAGTTCTACAGACATACGAGTGCCTCAAGTTCTACAGACATACGAGTGCCTCAAGTTCTACAGACATACGAGTGCCTCAAGTTCTACAGACATACGAGTGCCTCAAGTTCTACAGACATACGAGTGCCTCAAGTTCTACAGACATACGAGTGCCTCAAGTTCTACAGACATACGAGTGCCTCAAGTTCTACAGACATACGAGTGCCTCAAGTTCTACAGACATACGAGTGCCGTCAAGTTCTAGACTACAGACATACGAGTGCCTCAAGTTCTACAGAAGCAGTACGAAGTGCCTCAAGTCTCTACAGACATAACGAGTGCCTCAAAGTTCTACAGACATACGAGTGCCTCAAGTTCTACAGACATACGAGTGCCTCAAGTTCTACAGACATACGAGTGCCTCAAGTTCTACAGACATACGAGTGCCTCAAGTTAGTAAAAAAAAGAACGACAACACTGGAGGAAGAAGGTTGGTTTCAAGGATTGTCTTGATTCTGATGGAATCGCCAGTCAAATCCAGAACGGCGTGAAGAAGGCTCAGAAATGATCTGCCCGTGTGGTTGTTTCTCAGTCTCCGGCTATTATATTACACGAGATCAACTTGAGAAGACAGACAGACAGACAGACAGACAGACAGACAGACAGACAGACAGACAGACAGACAGACAGACAGACAGACAGGCAGGCAGGCAGGCAGGGCAGGCAGGCAGGCAGGCAGGCAGGCAGACAGGCAGACAGTTTAGTTTAGTCGATGGATCAACATCACGGCACACGGGTGCAACCCATAAGTGCTCCGTTCTCCTCGTAACTCAAACCTGAGTTTGGAGAAACTCAGCTCTGTGCACGAACTCCGTAGCATCGGCGAGGATCCTGAAATACTTTGGGTAGATTTTTAACTCAAAATTTTGCCCGGGCAGCGCCGTTAGGCTACTCTTTTTCGATTTCCAACTGCCAAGGGATTTTTTACGTGGGCAATAATACACACGGGCGTCCGATCTCACTACCCAGAGACCAGGGGAAATTTTATCACTAGAAGTCCACGTGAAAAAGTCACGGCCCTCACCGGGGCTTGAACCCGGGACCTCCAGCACTCGAAGCGGACACCATACCTCGAGACCACGCAACCCCCAAGAAGAAGAAAGAAAGAAAGAAAGAAAGAAAGAAAGAAAGAAAGAAAGAAAGAAAGAAAGAAAGAACATGGTGATGATGAAGTTACAGCAGCAAGTGGCGGAAGAGAAGAAGTGGAAGCCGCTGTGGCAGGAGAAGAGGGTGCAGTCGCGGCATCAGAAGCATTAGAAAGCGTTGAAGTAACATTTGTGAAGGAATCGGCTGAAGTTACAGTCGCCCGGGTTATAGGAAGCAAATATACAGAAACAAGGACAGCGTAGGATATTGCAAACACCTCCCATAAGGTCATAACCCCCAGGTTATAAGTAACTAGGACAGGGGAACTTATTTTAATAACTGACCATGACATCGTGAACTACGGTACGGTGGGTTAATGTCAGAAGTGGCCAAGATATCATAAACATCATCAAATGAATTGAGCTGCACTGTTTCGTCAAGACTGTGGCTCAATACATCTGAATTCGGCTAGCTTTTGTTCGGGTTTGTTTTCCCTAGCCTTTGACTGTTCCCAGTCTACCCACAAGGCAGCAAGTTTGGGTATCGCTTCGTCTCGTCCCTAGTCCTTGACCTGTCCGACATGGGAGACCCTAATAATAGCTGCGCTACCGTCGGCATAGCTCTTGGGAGTCACTGGAACATGCAAGTCCCTCGATCTCTTTATGGCGGAGACACATCAGAGGGGGCCCTGGATATAAGGAGTGGAGAACAGAGCAGGAGTGGAGATTAGAATAGGAGATGAGAACAGAATAGGAGTGGAGAACAGAATAGGAGTGGAGAACAGAATAGGAGTGTTGAACAGAATAGGAGTGTTGAACAGAATAGGAGTGGAGATCATGATGAGTAACCAATGAATACATAGCGTCTTGCTTGGAGCATGATGGGTTGATGGTTTAAGTTTTCAGAACATTATAAGTGGTATTTTTTTATGTTGCATATCCCTTACATGACGTTGCAGTCAACACCAGTATTTTTCAGTTGCTCTTGATATAATAGGCAAGATTACGCTAAGTAGTTAGCCATTGCTTTCTGAGCAACCGGCTCACATACCCCAGCAAATAATCAACGCGGAGCGATCTGCTACCAAATCTCGCGCAGCTGCGTTACTCAAGAGAATATACGGGATTACGGAGAAAGATGTTAACTTCTACGCCAGGGAGACCGGCCTAAGAGGTATACATCTATTTATTTGAGGGGAACGTCCGGCCTGCGGGCCATATAAGACCCGCGAAATCATTTGGTCTGGCTCTGTCAAGGCAACCGCAAAGTCGGATGTGTCGGCCTAACGGCGCAAGAACGCAGCTCTGCTGTAAACAGGCACAACGCAAACACGTCCGAAAAAAAAAACTCCGGATGAACGAAGAAGAAGAAGAAGAAGAAGAAGAAGAAGAAGAAGAAGAAGAAGAAGAAGAAGAAGAAGAAGAAGAAGAAGAAGAAGAAGAAGAAGAATAATTCAGTCAATGTTTCACCAAATATAGCAGGCTAATGTGTACGCTGATAATTACACATGACCCGCGAATGATGTTATCAGTATCCAAATGGACCTTGGCAGAAGAAAGGTTCCCCACACCTGTGTTATTTGGACAAACGTTACAACTAGATTATGCATCATGCCTTACAACTGGGGAGATGATGGCGAGGGCGGTAGCTCGTCTTGGCACCTCATTATATCGTGGCCCATGATTGATTGATTGATTGATTGATTGATTGATTGATTTAGGAACCGACATCATAGCATTCGGGGCATTCCCATAGGCGCTCCGTCCCTATCCTCAGCAGCCAGCGACGAGTTCCAACACCAATAGTTCCAGTAGCAATCTGATTATATGTCCGTCTCGCCTTTCCTCTGAGCGTCGAGCGTCGGCCAGATCCCCTCGTCACTCCTCGCTGCCTCATTCTTGACAGACTATGGCGATTCATCTGCTCCTCCGAGGTTTACAAGTGTTCCCACAAGGCCGCAACCACGTCTGCCTTGTCATGCATCAATACTCCACCAAGTTTTGCCGAGCCAGTCAATCTGCCCGCCTGTTCATTCCCCAGCACACCGGCATGCCACGGAGAAAAGATCCAGGTGATGCTTGCCACCCGTGACCTCCGAAGCGAAGCAAGCCACTCTGCACGAAGCCTGCCTGTCCTCACCCTCCTCAGCATGCTTTCTGAGTCAGTTACAATCACGATGTGTGTATGTATCGTGTTCTCCATCCAGCGGAAAGCTGCACTGACCGCCTCCACCTCCATTCTTAAGCTAGATGTTGTGGTATCATACGCCAGGCTCTCCTGCACCAAACGTCGACCATTAGCTTTTGCTAAGAATCCCCAGGCACTTCTCCTACCTCTCAACACCGAACCATCTGTGTAGATAATCACATCACCCGGGCGAGCATTATCCTGAATTAGTTGCTGGATTTCCACTTCCGTGGCCCCTGCTGGCCACTCCCTGCACTCCCGGCTCAATGTGATTATAACTCTGCACAAGTCTGACTGCTCCGCTGGCACTCTGACCCACTCCTCTCCTCGCCTAATGTTCTCCAAGATGCACACCTGTCTGATCGTATCCTCCGCCTGAGCCATCCATGATTTCCCTCTTATCAGTCTCTGACCCTTAACTGCGTCCAGCGCCTCATGCAACGGGTGATCTGTGTCTGCAGCTACTCTGAGGTATGCCTTCGCCTGCATCACCTTGTGCCTACCAGCAACAGTCGGCAGACCAAGGATGTAACGCATACACACTACTGGGGTGTCTCTGGTGCATCCCAGAATGACCCGCATAGCTTCGTTCTGTATGCGCTCTAATTTCACCAGCTGACTCTTTGAGACAGTGAGCAGTCCTAGTCCATAATCAATCACTGAGAGGATCAAGTGCTGGTATAGTGTGAAGAGCATTCTCTGCTCTGTGTCCATTGCAGCCATAGTTTTAAGTGCATTGAGTCCCTTTTGAGATCTTGTCACAACCGTCTCCACATGGTCCTTGAAGGACAGACTCCTGTCAAATGTGATTCCCAGATACTTCAGTTTGTTCTCTCTGTTGACGCTTCTACCATCTATCGTGAGGCTTGGGACATCATCTCTCACAATCCTGTTGTCCAGAGAGCACCACAAAACAGCCGCCTTTTCCGGGTGGATGACAGCACTCATTTCAGTGCACCAGTCAATCACTTTGTCTACTGTCGCCTGTAGCTCCTGGGCTGTTTGCTCCCTATCTCTCCCCTGCCTATATGCAAGAATATCATCTGCAAATGTTAGTATCCTTCCAACCCCTGGTGCTTCTAGGTTTGCAATCTTGCTCGTATACACGTTAAAGAGCACCGGTGAGATTGCAGATCCCTGTGGCAGTCCCGGGGTTAAAATATGTGGCTCTGAGGTCCATGCACCCAGACGGAGAGCAACCCGACGAGAATGCAGGACGGCTGCTATCCAGTTCACCAACCAGGGATTGACCCCCTTCTCCATCAGTGCGGTCATCAAAATATCATATCGAACTCTATTGTACGCATCCTCGAGATCAAGCGCTGCCACCATCGTTTCCTGTCTACTCTGGAACTCCTCATACACGTCAAAGGCAAAAGTGGCTGCATTTGACCAGGTATCTTTTCCTGGCCTGTAACACCACAGGCCTCTTGGAAGAAGCTTCCCGATTTCCAAAAACTCTTGCAGCTTGACAGCGACTATCTTCTCTAAAACCTTCCCAAATGTATTTTGAAGGGTGATGATCCTAAAGCCGCTAAGCTTTGAATGATCCTTGAATGGTTTTGGGAGAGGGATGAGATAGCTGTGTACCCAATCCTGCGGTACTGATGCTGTCCTAATGCTCTGGTTAAAGCAGTCGGTCATCTCCTTCAGGTCTACATCGCTCAAAACCTTCATGTGGCCATACCTAACACCATCGGGCCCTGGTGCCGTGTCTTTTGCCTTTTTCAAAATATGTTTAACATCTTCAACCCGTATGATGTCTTCATAATGCATATTCTCCATGGTGCCAGATAACTCCTCTCTAACTGCATCCCTGGTATCCGCATCATTATGATTGGTCTGCTCTAAAAATCTCTGGAGAAACGCCTCCCCTTTCTCTTTGTCTGTTGTCACGCGCACACCATCCTCTCTATAAATTGTTCCCACTGTCATAGGCCGATCTTTTCTTTGCATTTGTCTGTGCAGTTTCCAGAATTTTCGCAGTGTTTTATCACCTCCAATCTCCTTCATAAAACATTCCCATTTTACGTTCTTGGCCTCTGCAGCACAGCGCTTGAAAGCCTCCACCTTGTCTTTCTTGACATTTTCCGCTGTGTCCACTTCCTCTCGTGAGCTTCGGGGTGTCTGTCGCACTTTCCTTAGCTGCTTCACTGCAGCTCTCTTTGCTTTCCAAGCATTGTCTACTTCTGGGGTCCACCATGGGGGCTGCAAAAAAGGAGTTTTAACAGTCCTGTTGCATGCCCCCTGTCTGAGGCGTCCAAGAAGGCTGTCGGTCCACTCATACCGGAAGGTCTTGCGCGCTCTCCCAGCCTTAACTTTCCTGGATTTAGAGATCAGGACTGAGCATGGCATGTGATCACTCCCATGGTCATTCAAAACAGTCCACTTTACATCAAGGACTGATGACTGGGAGACAAGTGCCAAGTCAATAGCAGTGTCTGCATCGCCAGGCCTCATTGCCATTCTAGTCGGCCTACCATCATTTATGCAGACCACATCGGAGTCCACCATGGCATCCTCAAGGGCAATTCCTTGTCGGTTTTCTCCACTACTGTCCCAATCTCTGTTCCTCGCATTGAAGTCTCCACATATGAGTAGCCTATCACCTGGTAATTCCTCCAATTCCTTAAGCCAGTCCCATTGTTCCTTTCTGACAAAACAGTCCACTGTGGCATATACATTTATGATGTTCCAACTTAAGCCACCAATCTCCATTTGTATACCCTGGACCTCTCTTGCACTGTGATTCCACTGGCTCAAGTCAAGTACCGCATGCTTCACTCCTTTCTTCACCAGCAGACGTTGCCCATGTCTCTTCTGCCCAATGGGGTTTATATAACTGGCGTACCCAGGGCAATGGTATTTGTCTGTATTTAACTCCTGGAGCATGAGGACATCAAAATTATATATTAGCCTCTCCAATACATGACCTCTCTGCCTGGCACTACGACAGTTCCAGTATCCCACTCTTACATGGTTGAAACCTAGTCTCTCCACTTTTCGTCTTGTTCAACTGGCGCCTGCCCTCCTATTTCTATGCCTTCTTCTCACACCATTTCCTCGCCTTCCCCTCCTCACTCTCTCTTCGCTAGCCTCCGAAAGATGTGTCAAGCGCAGAGCACGTGCTCCGTAGCTTCGGCGACGATTCCCGCGTTTAATTAAA
The DNA here is from genome assembly GCA_014155875.1 of Cepaea nemoralis. Taxonomy (NCBI): domain Eukaryota; kingdom Metazoa; phylum Mollusca; class Gastropoda; order Stylommatophora; family Helicidae; genus Cepaea; species Cepaea nemoralis. The sequence continues at coordinate 67,000 of JACEFZ010001578.1, forward strand.
TCAATATTGTAGGAAATAACCGGTCACCCTAGCATTGTCTGCTTACTAGGGAAGGGGCAGGGGATGTCCCTCAGGAGTCCATACGCCTGGCGCCGCCCCGGTCGCATACCAGACGTTCCGCGTTCACGACCAGCTCACATGTGACCATTCAATCCGCGGCACGTCGGTCCACCTTAAACTTGGGGGTTTATAATTGGAGTTTTCCATCTCCTAGATTGACCGCTGTAATAGCTAACGGGCCCAATCTACCCGGGGACAAGAGGTTCCAGCGCCTCATTCCTGAAGTAGCCGAGTTCACGCGAAGTCCTAATACTTAAACTGATACTACCTCTACACTGTCGTAAGCTGGGTATGAAATAGGCAACTAGAAGGTAACTGGTCCATTCATTTCATAAGACTAAATACACAAAGACCATGTTCGGACCTTTGTCTGTAATGGGATAGGACTATCAGATTTTGTAGGCCTGAATGCACAGATAAATAAGTGACCAGTCTACGCTAATTCCTAACATGTCACACCCGTATACCAGTGTCTTGTTGGTTGTTGCTGAAATGTGTATTCTCATTCTTGTCTGTTGTGTACAGGTCGGTAAACAATATGTGCTGGATTATATAAAAAGCAAGTGTTTCACATATCCAGTGAAGACACCATTCAGCAAAATATGTGTTCCAGGTAACTTGAACTTACACACCATGTCTGTTTGTTATATTATCTTATTTTATGTTATGTTATGTTATCTTATTGTATTTTATGTATGCTATGTTATTTTATCTTATATATATATAAAATGTTATCTTATTGTACGTATGTTATGTTGTGTATGTTAAGTTGAGAAGAACTTAGAGGCGGCAGAGGTGTGATTCCTGATGCGAATGTTACGAATTCCTTGAACTGCCAGAGTAACTAAGGATTACATGAAAAGCGCTATTGAAACTAGAACATTGTATACAACAATAAGAATGAAACAAACAGCTTTCTTTGGTCATGTGATGAGAAGAGGGGCTTTGGAGAACATCGTGACAACTGGAAAGATCAAGGGGAAGAGAGGCAGAGGCAGACCAAAAGAAATCATGCTGGATGGTATAAGACGGTGGTATGAGGGAATGTCATCAGCAGAGTTAATCCGGAACGCCAAGCACCGAGATCTATGGAGAGACATGAACGCCTACGCCAGCTGGCAAGGCACTTGATGTTAATAGTGATGTTATGTTGTGTTGAAAGACATCACTGCACATCGGATATTCCCATGCGTGCTCAGTCCTCCGATGTAGCAGTCATCCCACATTACAGCATATCTTTCTCCTTACTGTTCCCATAAGGAGTTGGTTGTGGTATCTCCTCTCTTTCCAACGAAGGTGGAACGAAAGAAAAGGCAGCGGCTGCAGCAGAATATAACAATATGAATTGAAAACAATTAGATACTTATGCAGTAATGTGTGTGCACCTGCTGCTTTTCTGGTGACTGCCGCTTCCAACGACGATGAACTGTAATTGTAATGGCGGGCTCTAGTATTGGCATTCTGACAGCGGCTTTATGCATGTATGCCTGTGCGTGCTGATGGTTTGTCGGGACTGCTGTCTGTTCCACTTTTTACATGGGACTATTAGGAGCATTTTGTGTGATATTCACTAGCGCATTGGGGGGGGGGGGGGGGGGGGGGGGGGGGGGGGGGTATTATTGGTTGACCCTTTGTCGTGAAGTTGGAACCGAGACTAACGTCTATGAGAAGTCTTGAACCAGGTCTGTGTTCTTGTATCGAATATGTCGTGTGGCCAAGCCATACTGATATTTATCTCTATATTTTCAAATTGCTCTTTTTCCAATCACGTTTGCCAGTTGTCACTAATTGATTTATTTGGTTGTTTCGGGATTTGAGATTTAAATATTGAGCAGAACCCACTATACGATCAGCGTTGCCAGTAGTGAGTTGTCACTAAGTTTGTAAGTTTATTTATGCATATATATGCCCAAAAATGTGTGACTGTCTAATTTATCTTATGAATTCACCGTTTTTATTTGTTTCTTGGAGGACTTTCTCATTCGTTTTTCTGCCAGTCAATTATATTCTTTACACCTACCTGCTCACTGTTTTTAGATATCGTTCACCTTTTTGCTTATTGGCCACGATTCACATGCATACAACAGTGTATGATCTGCATTGCAATTTTTCTCACTGCAATTGACAGCATGTTATTGGTATGTTTTTAATCTTACAAAGGACTGCCTTTTCCATTGCTAGTCTCGTTTTATCTCTACGAGATATCTTCCATGAGATGTTATGACTATGCCAAGATAATTGTACCGATTCAGCTGTTTAAGAATGTCCAGTTTATGAAAATACTTAATTGTTTGTTCTTAGACGATGCAAGACCTGTTGGAAACTTCTCTGTGGGACTTTCTGCACTGAACATAACAGGCTATGAACTCCCTTCTAAGGACTTACCAACGTTTCTGTCTGTGGAGCAGCTTGAGGACAATGTGTGTGTGCCAGTGTCTGAGTCTTGCATAGGGAAAGCGCAACAAGGTAAAACAAGATTATATTTCTCTTCCTGGATATTATAAACTTTTAAGACCTAAGAGAAGCGCCCACATGGTGCGCCTCCATCACCCCTATAGTGGTGTCTTCATCACTCCCATGGTGCAGGATGTGGCAGATGATCTCCAGATGGGTGTATCGGACGCGGGACATCTTAAATATGCCGAGAAGTATTCCGGAAGGTTGTTATGGGAGCGAAGTTCCGCAAAGGACATAGTACTGAATGAACGAATCTCTTTCTTATTTCTAACACCTGTCACCATCTGTTATTACTTGTCCTGAGTAAGAAACACTATTAACTTGTACCATTCTTTTCATTCTCTATAATTTTCAATATTGGCTTGGTACTATTTTTGGTGATAATCATAGTTTGTAGTTGTTGTTTTTAAATATATTTATGTCCAAGCCATGTTCATTGCTTGGAGTACTAATTCTTGAAGATTTGTTCCTGTAATAGATGACTTCTGTTTATATAGTTGAATATCAGAAGTAACTGTTTCTCATACTGGTGTTTCTTTTTGGGTACCGGATTTGATCCTTTACACCCCAGATCCCTGGGAGAAACTCGGGAAAGGTCTTTTCTATGCTGCTCAAAGACCAAGTTCCTGGATACTCATAAGGTATTAGTAGCTGATCTTGGTATCCCCAAGGAGTAGAAAGGAGAAGGTTAGATGCCAAGATGTATGCCACTACTGGACTACTAGGCAGGACAAGTGTGTCCCCCCCCCCCCCCTTCCAACCCTGATATTTCCTTTCCTTGGTTACAATTAATCCCCCACCAAGTCACGCACGAAACATGTACACTTGGGGGACAAAATAAAGATAGAACTGTGAGTTAAAACAAACCACAAAATAACTGTATTGTCTATCAACAATCATAAACAATGATGTTTAATGGCATGGTAATATATACTGGTGATAGGACATAAACCCTGCACCCATACTATATAGTGAGGTGAAGTAATAGTCATGTGAACTGACGTCAACAATTATATTATTGTGCGTCAACAACAATTACGTAAATTTTGTGACAGGACATCAGGAATCCAGGATTTCCATACAGGTGAGATCCAACTTGAATCCATTGGAATCAGCTGAGTCGGTGTTCTGGACCACTGCCAGTCCTTGCTCCGCGTGGTCTCTCCTCGTTGTCACTGAACGGGATCTATAGAGAACCTGGCGTTCTGGTTGAGAGCTTGAAAATAGAATTTAAAATGTGTAGGGTCCAAGAGCTACACATATACAATCTTATATAATATCTGTAAATATTCACCCTCCTGGTGTTTATGTCTCTCATCCAGCTTTACCACCTTTACTCTCCGCTCTCTGTCTATCTCTCTAGCCTTCTCTCTCTCTCTCTCTCTCTCTCTCTCTCTCTCTCTCTCTCTCTCTCTCTCTCTCTCTCTCTCTCCCTCTCTCTCTCTCTCTCTCTCTGCGTGCTCTGTTTTCTAAACCACGTTTTCACTTCACATTCAACTTCGGCAACATTCGTGAAATGTCTCCCGCCAAGGTGGACTTCCTGTTTATGCTGACAAATGTTTGTCCCGTAGAGTGGTGCATAGCTAGGTAGAAAAAGTTACGATGGTGAGTCAATAAGTAAGTCATACAGTTCTTTGGGATGGTAGGTCAATGAAAACAAAGCACGCCGTTCTATGCAGCCAGTTTGGGAGGACTGATAAAACGATGGGATAAGTGCATCAATGTTGGTGGAAATTATGTTGAGGAATAAAGGGACAATGTATCTATAAAAATAAACTGGTTTCAAGTTGTTATCATCTTTAGTTATTTTTCTACAGCCATTTGTGACTTACTTATTAACTAACCCTCGAATCACCTGTCCAGATGGTAAGAGCATCCGCAAACTGTAACTTTGGTACACTCAAGTGTTTGGTCACACCGTTTATGGAGATCAGGAAGAGGGTACTGTTTAAAGAAGACCTTTGTGGTAGTCCTTCTTCCGGGGGTTCTTACGCTCGAAGCTGTGCCCTCATATTTGCTGGTCATGATTGTAATGAGCAGCGGCTGGCCGAGTGGCTAGAATTACGGGTTCTCCTTCGGTAAAGTGTGGATTATTTTTTTCTGTCGGGAGCAAAAAGGAAACCCTAACGTGCACAATTCGCGGCGACTGCACTAGCCATGCGGTCTTAATTCCTCAGGCTTAAGACACCCCCACCCCCACCCCCGCGCCCTACTACGCTGCAAGGTACTATAGGCACTAGATGACATTTGACAAATTCTAAGCTTCGAGGCTGAAAGAGAGTCACAGCCAATCCCAGCAATGTTTGAAAGCATTCCGCACCCAAACCTTGCACCCCCCCCCCCCCCCCCCCCCCGGAGTGGAGATCCCAGTGGTATATCACAGTGAGTCTGGTGCTGGTCTACCTGGAATAAAACTAAGTCATCACCACTCCACGAATTCCTTGTGTCCTGTAAGAATGGGCAACTCGACCGAAGCGGTTCGTTCTACACCAATAACGTTAACCCACTTGACCATTTCTCTTCGCTTCCCATCCGTCTCATCCTCAACTAGAGACTTTCTCCAGTTCTTGAGATAAGTTGATGGAGATCAATGAATACAGCTCTTGTTCTCTTCTGTTCATGGAATCCAGCGACCATATTCTGTGTGAACCTGAAAGAGGGGGGGAGGGGGGGAAGGGGGTCACCTGTAAGAGAATTGTGTCTACAGTTAGCCTGGTTGCTGAGACGTAGATTTCTGCTTTCCAACCATCACTAGAATGTGTTGTTTACCATTCTCTCAACTAGTTTGTCGAAGGATGAGACGAAGGAAACAGACCTACAACTGACAGTCCTAGTGTTACAGATGAGACAACAGATCAACATTTCAAACATATTCACGGTCGTTTAACAGATTCCGTGCACAAAAAGTAGGTTTGGAACAAACAAAAATGGGTGGCGGAAAAATTGGATGTAGGGGTGTGTTACTGTTATGACTTAAAAGTAATTAACATGGTAGCAGACATGTTGTATTATAAAGCAATGATAATATTTCGGCGATATACAGACAGATACGGAAAGTTGCTTAAGACTATTTATAATCCCATGGCAATTAATCTATTAAATGGTATAGTTATCAAACCTCAAAGATGACACCTAGCACTACGAAATAACGGTTTGATTGTTTCTGTCACTAGCCGACATCATCCAGTCAGTTGTATTTTTCAACATCACCGCTGGAATAAAGAATGAGACCGTTTTTGATATTCCTGAAATATGCCAGAAGGTGAGTGTTTTCTTCCATGTCTATATGTTTTTTAATCCATCATGTTTAATATGTTTGTACAGACAATAAGCAGGCGTCTGTGGCGAGTGGATGGCAGACGCGATTCGCAATTACGCATACCGCGTTCGAAATCAGCTGCAGTCGATTTGGAAGCAGATAGCCTTGTGCTGATTCTTAACAATGGCTATGAACGTCTGTCGTTCAGAAATCTGTGGCAAACTACAGAACGTAAACTTGCCTAGTAAACCACAAACAGCAAAATAATGCTGGTGTTGATTGCGACGTCCTGTACATAAAAGACATGCAGCTAACTTTTTAAACATACAGTAAGAAATTTATTATTTCTCTATTTATATTTATTATTATATTGGAAACAACAAGCTGCCATAAGAATTGATAATGAAGTAGGTCAATATCAGCCTATTAAGAGAGGTGTGAGACAGGGATGTGTAATGTCTCCAGATCTTTTTTCCCCTGTACAGTGAACATATTTTCAGAAATACAGAAGATATGGAAGGAATCAACACTGGGGGACGATACATCAATAACATTAGATGCGTAGATGATACAGTCTTGATTGCAGACAAAGAATAGGACCTGCAAAATTTAGTAGATGCGGTTGTTGCACACAGTGAACAAGAAGGGTTAGAATTGAATTGTAAGAAGACACAGATTATGGTCGTCACTAAGAAGGAAGAAATACCACAATGTAATATACCAGTAAATGGGCATATTCTTAAACAAGTGAATCGGTACAATTGTCTCGGAACAGTCATAACATCTGATGGGAGATGCCTTGAAGAGATTAGAACAAGAATTGCCATGGCAAAGGTAGCCTTTTGCAAGATGAAAAACATACTGACCAATAAAAAGATATCAATTGAAACGAGGAAAAGAGTGTTGAAGAGCTACATAGAACCTGTACTTTTATATGGATGTGAAGCGTGGACAATGAGCAGACAAGCTGAAAAACATCGATGGCTGTAAAAATGTGGTTTCTGAGGAAAATGAATTGGAGAACTTGGTGACAACTGGCAAGATCGAAGGGAACAGACCAAGGGGAAGACCAAGAATTAAATACCTCGATGGCTTGGCCACGTGGCGTGGTTGTGACAGAAACACGGAGCTGATCCACGACTCTGGTGATCGAGTGAGATGGCAGAACATGACCGCCCACGCTTATCGGCATGGCACATAATGAATGAATGAAGAAATTTAATGGCCGGTCTTCGTGGCCAAAGGCTTGCGAACGCGGTTCGTGAGCCGCTTACCAGACATTTGAAAAGCAGCCGCCACCGATTTGTGCAGCAGACCGTGTTACGTTGTGTTATAGCATGTTGGTATCAATCAATCAATGATGTGCCATGCCGGAAAGCGTGGGCGGTCATGATTCGCCATTTCACTCGATCACCAGAGTCGTGGATCAGCTCAGTGTTCCTGTCTCGTCCATGCCATGTGGCCAAGCCATCCAGGTATTTTCCTCTCGGTCTTCCTCTTGGTCTGTTCCCTTCGATCTTGCCAGCTGTCACTAAGTTCTCCAGTCCATTTCTTCTCATAACATGTCCAAAAAATTTTGACTGTCTACGTCTAATTTCTCTAATCAATCTACGATTTTCATTTATCTCTTGTAGTACTTGGTCATTGGTTTTTCTATCTGTCCATGGTATTCTTTGCATTTTTCTCAGAAACCACATTTCTGCAGCCATCAGATGTTTTTCAGCTTGACTGCACATTGTCCAAGTTTCACATCCATACAAAAGAACAGGCTCTATGTATCCCCTCAACACTCTTTTTCTCGTTTCAATTGACATCATTTTATTGGTCAGAATGTTGGTATGGGAGCCGGTTTTTCAGAAAGCAATGGCAAACTACTGAACGTAAAACATGCCTAGTACATCAACAGCAGCTGAAAAATGCTGCTGTTGACTGCAACGTTCTGCAAGGGATATGCAACATTTTTAAAAAAAAAGAAATTTTAAAAAGCCACCATAACGCTCTCCTCCTGATCTCCGCTAGCCTAAGGGACACCCTTAGAGAGGTCATGTTTACTTCTTTCCCTTGTCATTTACACCTCTTTCTTATTACTTGAATATTTATATCTTAAAAACATGTTTCCCTCTTTCCATGTTCATTTACACGCCTTCCTTATAGTACTTATACAATGCGTAAACCCGCAGACCGCGTTCGAAACATCGTTGCGGGTGATTTAGAAGGAGACCGCCCAGCGTTGGTTCCAATACAATGGTATGAGTGCCTATCGTCCAGTAAGTAATGGCAAACTACTTAACGTAAACTTGCCAAGAAATCACAAACAGCCCTAACAAACTCCGGGGGTGACTGCCTCGTCCTGTAAAGGATGCAAACTAACTTTAAGAAGATATGAAGAGAGGCAGAGGCAGACCAAGAGAAACGATGCTGGATGGACTGAGACGGAGGCATGGAGGAATATCATCAGCAGAGTTGATCCAGAACATCAACGACCGAGATCTGTGGAGAGCCATGAATGCCTACGCCAGCTGGCAGGGCACTTGATGATGATGATGGATGATGATGATTATGTTTATAAATCTACCTGCATGTCGTTGGAGCCACAGTGGCGTAGCAACTAGACACTCGCCTGTGGTCACAGTGGGCAGCGGCTCCATCGGCATGGGGGGAAGGGGGGGGGGGGGTCGAATGTTGAAAACTGACCTCGGCTCAAAGGTCGACCCAGTCTAAAATTGTGACCGGAAAATGTCATGGGAAGTAAAGGCGGCGTCGTAATACGCGGGAAGTCAACAAGTATGTCACAAATGGCTGTAGAAAAATAACTAAAGATGATAACAATGTGAAACCAGTTTATTTTTGTACATACATTGTCCCTTTATTTCTCAACATAATTTCCACCAACATTGATGCAATTATACCATCGTTTTATCAGTTTTCCTAAACCGGCTGCATAGAACTACGTGCTTTGTTTTCATTGACCTACCATCCTACAGAACTGTGTGACTTACTTATTGATTCGCCCGCGTAACGTTTTCTACCCAGCCATGCACCGCTTTACGGCACAAACGTTTCTCAGCATAAACAGGAAACTTACCTTGGCGGGAGACATTTCGCGAATGACGCCGAAGTTGAATGTGAAGTGAAAACGTGGTTTAGAAAACAGAGCACGCAGTTCTACGCAGCCGGTTTGGGAGGACTGGTAAAACGATGGGATAAGTCCATCAATGTTAATGGAAATTATGTTGAGAAATAAAGGGACAGTGTATCTATAAAAATAAACTGCTTTCAAGATGTTATCATCTTTAGTTATTTTTCAACAGCCATTTGTGACTTACTTATTAACTAACCCGCGTACAAAACATATCACCGACGAGCGGCGGTTGGTGTGTTAATAAAAATATGCTTGTAGTGACGAACACCGTATGCACTTTATGGCGTGCGAAAGAGGGTCTAGACTTGTATTATATGTGGTGCTATATGTATGTTGGGTAGATATAAAGCTGCAGATGTTTTTGTTTATTTCAGATGGATGATCTCAACCTGGTCGAGAATTTGTTCCGCAGACATTATATCATGGCCTTTTAGTGAGCTAATGAAAGTCTCTCCAGACAGACACCACCAGAAATGTGAAGTCCTCGCCTGTATTGTTTCCCAGATGTGTTGAATTACAACACTAACAACACTTTCAAGTTTATAGTTTATTTTTTCTAATGACCCTAAAAATCTTTTCTACGTCTCCTTTCTCTTAACAGTTCACACGTTTCATCTTGTAAAACATTTCATGTTATCACCAGCTCCATTCTTAGGGGAGGGGAGAGAAGAACACTATTATTAATATTTCTAGATTCAACTTTTGTAAGGTAACTACTATTGTTGTTATTTGGTAATTAATGCTGATGTGCTCTCACACACTGGTCCAACGATGATAGACGCGCCTCAAATGTGACGGTTTGCTCATTATATCGCCTGAAAGATGGGCGGATCTAAGAGACATTCTCATTGGGTCAGATGTCAGCAGATATGAATCAAAGACGCGAGCAAGCGAGATGTAAAATGTAATGGGTACGCGCCAAAACCAGAGATGAGCTGGCTTCTGGCGGCCACGCACGGAGACACACTGGAAGCAATCATCTTGAAATCGCTGAAAGGGGACTACAGTATTTCAACAACGAAAACGTTAGTTGAATACCCTTTACAGGACGTCGCATTCAACACCAGCATGTTTTTTTTTTTTGGGCTGTTTGTGATTTCTTGACAAAAGTTCAGTAGTTTGCCATTGGTTTCTGAACGACCATTGCATGACAACCACCGCAAGGCAGTCTGCTGCCAAATCGCCCGCAACTGTGTTTCGAACCTAGTATTGCATTCGTAATCTCCCACGCCACAGCACAGGTTATATTCAACAAGCAGAATAAATTTTAAAAACAAACAAACAACAAGATGGTTGCCAGGTTGAGTGGTTGGGGGTTTTTGTTCCTAGAGACCATAAACCCAGAGTCAGATATGGCAGAAGAAGGTTATGATGATGATGACAATTGTTATAGTATCCACATCTGGAAAGTTATGTCTAGAAAGAAGTGCGTGGGGCGGCCATGACGACGCTCAACGTGCAGAGTGAAACCCATGCGAACTGTTAGCTAACTACAACTGGAACTATCAGCATTGGAAATTTCAGAGAGAAGGGGAGATAATCATGTTTAGGAATTTTTGGAGTCCTGAGTTGTCGGTAATGCATCCAAGTATCCATATTATCATCATCATCTTTCCTTAAAGTCAAGGCTGCTTTTTAGTTTATCATTATTTTAACTAAAGATATATCTATTGCTTTTAATGTATGCTTTCAGTTTATTTGAAAACTGTTTTATTTTTGAAATACTAATAAATGCCCAGAAATGTAAAATGGTTTGACCGATTGATTGAGTATATGCAGTTAAAGCTGTGCTTCTTCAGATATCTCTTTTACTCTTGTTGGTGATTTCGTCAGATATTTGATCTACTCCAGGCCGTGTCTTCGGGTATCTTATCTACTCAAAGTCGTGTCTTCAGATATCTTATCTACTCAGGTGATATTTTCAGATATCTTATCTACCCTAGGTGATTTCTTCAGTTATCTTATTTACAAAGGTGATGTCTTCAGATATCTTACTCACAAAGGTTATTTCTTCACACAACTCATCCTAGCGGTCTCTCACGACATTCTGGCGCCTCCATAAGAGCATGAACGGTGCTGCACGACGGAGGGGTATTCCAGACTTTCAAGGCACAGATCTCTCATGGAAAAAGTCGGACGCGGATAAAGGGAAGGCCCTCCTTGCACGCTACATAGAGCAGACTGATCAGAAAGACGAGCCCGCCAGACAGAGGACCACGACGACACTCTCTCTCAGATGTGCGAGGAGACCGGGACGGGCGAAGAATATGTAATCCCTGCTGAGGTATTACGCGCAATACTCAAGAAATCACCCAACATTGCACCAGGCCCAGACGGCGTCCGATATGGGGACCTACAGACGATGACATGGAAGAAATGGTCCAAAGGGGGCCTGGTCAAAGAGGAATAGCTACACAGCTACTTTTTAAAACTGCCAAAATCTAACAAAGACAATTCCAAGCTATGTGGCTACAGAATCATAACGATGCAGAACACTGCTGGCAAGCTACTGGAGAAAATTGTAGCACACAGACTTGCGTGTGACTTGGAACAACTCGGCTGCTTCCCGCCCACACTTGGAGGATACAGACGTAAAAAAGAGTCATGGCTGAATGCGGCGGTCTTTGCTCAGGACGTTTATGAAGGGTTTCATGCGAACTGGGAGGATCAAGTGCTGGTATAGTGTGAAAAGCATTCTCTGCTCTGTATCCATTGCAACCATAGTTTTAAGAGCGTAGAGTCCCTTTTGAGACCTTGGTGAGAAACTGCTTATTCTAGTATCTCAGTTACTGTTGTTATTACAATCCCAATAGATGAGAAACTGCTTGCTGTAGGATCTCTCTGTTACTGTGACTGTCTGTTATTACAATCCCAATAGATGAGAAACTACTTGCTCTAGTATTTCAGTTACTATGGTTGTTATTACAATCCCAATAGATGAGAAACTACTTGCTCTGGTATCTCAGTTACTGTTATTACAATCCCAATAGATGAGAAACTGCTTGCTTTAGTATCTCAGTTACTATGGTTGTTATTACAATCCCAATATATGAGAAACTACTTGCTCTAGTATCTCAGTTACTGTTATTACAATCCCAATATATGAGAAACTACTTGCTCTGGTATCTCAGTTACTGTTATTACAATCCCAATATATGAGAAACTACTTGCTCTGGTATCTCAGTTACTGTTATTACAATCCCAATAGATGAGAAACTACTTGCTCTGGTATCTCAGTTACTGTTATTACAATCCCAATATATGAGAAACTACTTGCTCTAGTATCTCAGTTACTATGGTTGTTATTACAATCCCAATATATGAGAAACTACTTGCTCTAGTATCTCAGTTACTGTTATTACAATCCCAATATATGAGAAACTACTTGCTCTAGTATCTCAGTTACTGTTGTTATTACAATCCCAATAGATGAGAAACTACTTGCTCTCGTATCTCAGTTACTGTTGCTATTACAATCCCAATATATGAGAAACTACTTGCTCTAGTATCTCAGTTACTGTTGTTATTACAATCCCAATATATGAGAAACTACTTGCTCTAGTATCTCAGTTACTGTTGTTATTACAATCCCAATATATGAGAAACTACTTGCTCTCGTATCTCAGTTACTGTTGTTATTACAATCCCAATAGATGAGAAACTACTTGCTCTAGTATCTCAGTTACTGTTGTTATTACAATCCCAATATATGAGAAACTACTTGCTCTCGTTCGTATCTCAGTTACTGTTGTTACAATCCCAATATATGAGAAACTACTTGCTCTCGGATCTCAGTTACTGTTGTTACAATCCCAATAGATGAGAAACTACTTGCTCTCGTATCTCAGTTACTGTTGCTATTACAATCCCAATATATGAGAAACTACTTGCTCTCGTATCTCAGTTACTGTTGTTATTACAATCCCAATAGATGAGAAACTACTTGCTTTAGTATCTCTCAGTTACTGTCTGTTATTACAATCCCAATAGATGAGAAACTGCTTGCTCTAGTATCTGTTACTATGGTTGTTATTACAATCCCAAATAGATGAGAAACTGTTTGCTGTAGTATCTCAGTTACTGTTGTTATTACAATCCCAATATATGAGAAACTACTTGCTCTAGTATCTCAGTTACTGTTGTTACAATCCCAATAGATGAGAAACTACTTGCTCTAGTATCTCAGTTACTGTTGTTATTACAATCCCAATATATGAGAAACTACTTGCTCTAGTATCTCAGTTACTGTTGTTATTACAATCCCAATATATGAGAAACTACTTGCTCTCGTATCTCAGTTACTGTTGTTATTACAATCCCAATATATGAGAAACTACTTGCTCTAGTATCTCAGTTACTGTTGTTATTACAATCCCAATATATGAGAAACTACTTGCTCTCGTATCTCAGTTACTGTTGTTATTACAATCCCAATAGATGAGAAACTACTTGCTCTAGTATCTCAGTTACTGTTGTTATTACAATCCCAATATATGAGAAACTACTTGCTCTCGTTCGTATCTCAGTTACTGTTGTTACAATCCCAATATATGAGAAACTACTTGCTCTCGTATCATCAGTTACTGTTGTTACAATCCCAATAGATGAGAAACTACTTGCTCTCGTATCTCAGTTACCTGTTGCTATTACAATCCCAATATATGAGAAACTACTTGCTCTCGTATCTCAGTTACTGTTGTTATTACAATCCCAATAGATGAGAAACTACTTGCTTTAGTATCTCTCAGTTACTGTCTGTTATTACAATCCCAATATATGAGAAACTACTTGCTCTAGTATCTCAGTTACTGTTGTTATTACAATCCCAATATATGAGAAACTACTTGCTCTAGTATCTCAGTTACTGTTGTTATTACAATCCCAATATATGAGAAACTACTTGCTCTAGTATCTCAGTTACTGTTGTTATTACAATCCCAATATATGAGAAACTACTTGCACTAGTATCTCAGTTACTGTTGTTATTACAATCCCAATAGATGAGAAACTACTTGCTTTAGTATCTCTCAGTTACTGTCTGTTATTACAATCCCAATAGATGAGAAACTGCTTGCTCTAGTATCTGTTACTATGGTTGTTATTACAATCCCAAATAGATGAGAAACTGTTTGCTGTAGTATCTCAGTTACTGTTGTTATTACAATCCCAATATATGAGAAACTACTTGCTCTAGTATCTCAGTTACTGTTATTACAATCCCAATATATGAGAAACTACTTGCTCTAGTATCTCAGTTACTGTTGTTACAATCCCAATAGATGAGAAACTACTTGCTCTAGTATCTCAGTTACTGTTGTTATTACAATCCCAATATATGAGAAACTACTTGCTCTAGTATCTCAGTTACTGTTGTTATTACAATCCCAATATATGAGACACTACTTGCTCTCGTATCTCAGTTACTGTTGTTATTACAATCCCAATATATGAGAAACTACTTGCTCTAGTATCTCAGTTACTGTTGTTATTACAATCCCAATATATGAGAAACTACTTGCTCTCGTATCTCAGTAACTGTTGTTATTACAATCCCAATATATGAGAAACTACTTGCTCTAGTATCTCAGTTACTGTTGTTATTACAATCCCAATATATGAGAAACTACTTGCTCTAGTATCTCAGTTACTGTTGTTATTACAATCCCAATATATGAGAAACTACTTGCTCTAGTATCTCAGTTACTGTTGTTATTACAATCCCAATATATGAGAAACTACTTGCTCTAGTATCTCAGTTACTGTTGTTATTACAATCCCAATAGATGAGAAACTACTTGCTTTAGTATCTCTCAGTTACTGTCTGTTATTACAATCCCAATAGATGAGAAACTGCTTGCTCTAGTATCTGTTACTATGGTTGTTATTACAATCCCAAATAGATGAGAAACTGTTTGCTGTAGTATCTCAGTTACTGTTGTTATTACAATCCCAATATATGAGAAACTACTTGCTCTAGTATCTCAGTTACTGTTATTACAATCCCAATATATGAGAAACTACTTGCTCTCGTATCTCAGTTACTGTTGCTATTACAATCCCAATATATGAGAAACTACTTGCTCTCGTATCTCAGTTACTGTTGTTATTACAATCCCAATATATGAGAAACTACTTGCTCTCGTATCTCAGTTACTGTTATTACAATCCCAATAGATGAGAAACTACTTGCTCTCGTATCTCAGTTACTGTTGTTATTACAATCCCAATATATGAGAAACTACTTGCTCTAGTATCTCAGTTACTGTTGTTATTGCAATCCCAATAGATGAGAAACTACTTGCTCTAGTATCTCAGTTACTGTTGTTATTACAATCCCAATATATGAGAAACTACTTGCTCTCGTATCTCAGTTACTGTTGTTATTGCAATCCCAATAGATGAGAAACTACTTGCTCTAGTATCTCAGTTACTGTTGTTATTACAATCCCAATATATGAGAAACTACTTGCTCTAGTATCTCAGTTACTGTTGTTATTACAATCCCAATATATGAGAAACTACTTGCTCTCGTATCTCAGTTACTGTTATTACAATCCCAATAGATGAGAAACTACTTGCTCTCGTATCTCAGTTACTGTTGTTATTGCAATCCCAATAGATGAGAAACTACTTGCTCTAGTATCTCAGTTACTGTTGTTATTACAATCCCAATATATGAGAAACTACTTGCTCTAGTATCTCAGTTACTGTTGTTATTACAATCCCAATATATGAGAAACTACTTGCTCTAGTATCTCAGTTACTGTTGTTACAATCCCAATAGATGAGAAACTACTTGCTCTAGTATCTCAGTTACTGTTGTTATTACAATCCCAATATATGAGAAACTACTTGCTCTCGTATCTCAGTTACTGTTGTTATTACAATCCCAATAGATGAGAAACTACTTGCTCTCGTATCTCAGTTACTGTTGTTATTACAATCCCAATATATGAGAAACTACTTGCTCTAGTATCTCAGTTACTGTTGTTATTACAATCCCAATATATGAGAAACTACTTGCTCTCGTATCTCAGTTACTGTTGTTATTACAATCCCAATAGATGAGAAACTACTTGCTCTCGTATCTCAGTTACTGTTGTTATTACAATCCCAATAGATGAGAAACTACTTGCTCTAGTATCTCAGTTACTGTTGTTATTACAATCCCAATATATGAGAAACTACTTGCTCTCGTATCTCAGTTACTGTTGTTACAATCCCAATATATGAGAAACTACTTGCTCTAGTATCTCAGTTACTGTTGTTATTACAATCCCAATATATGAGAAACTTCTTGCTCTCGTATCTCAGTTACTGTTATTACAATCCCAATAGATGAGAAACTACTTGCTCTCGTATCTCAGTTACTGTTGTTATTGCAATCCCAATAGATGAGAAACTGCTTGCTGTAGTATCTCGGTTACTGTGACTTTCTGTTATTACAATCGCAATAAATGAGAAACTGCTTACTCTAGTATCTCAGTTACTATGGTTGTTATTACAATCCCAATTGATTGATTGATTTAGGAACCGACATCACAGCATTCGGGGCATTCCTATAAGTGCTCCATCCCCATCCTCAGCGAAGAGTTCCTGCTTACTCTAGTATCTCAGTTACTGTTGCTATTACAATCCCAATAGAAACTGCTTGCTGTAGTATCTCACAGTTACTATGGTTGGTTTTACAATCCCAATAGATGAGAAACTACTTGCTCTAGTATCTCACAGTTACTGTGATTGTTATTACATGCCCAACAGAAGAGAAACTGCTTGCTCTAGTATCTCAGTTACTGTGATTGTCTATTATTACATGCCCAACAGAAGAGATACTACTTGCTCCAGTATCTCACAGTTACTGTGATTGTCTGTTATTACATGCCCAACAGAAGAGAAACTGCTTGCTCCAGTATCACAGTTACTGTGATTGTTATTACATGCCCAACAGAAGAGAAACTGCTTGCTCCAGTATCACAGTTACTGTGATTGTCTGTTATTACATGCCCAACAGAAGAGAAACTGCTTGCTCCAGTATCTCAGTTACTGTGATTGTTATTACATGCCCAACAGAAGAGAAACTGCTTGCTCCAGTATCACAGTTACTGTGATTGTTATTACATGCCCAACAGAAGAGGAACTGCTTGCTCCAGTATCTCAGTTACTGTGATTGTCTATTACATGCCCAATAGATATGACACTGCTTGCTCTGCTATCTCAGTTACTGTGATTGTTATTACAATCCCAATAGATGAGAAACTGCTTGTTCTAGTATGTCAGTTACTGACGTGTCTTGTTGACTTCTATGTAATAAAAAAGGAAACCTGTTAAAATGTGACTTTAAAAAAGGTCGTGTGTAGGACCATTGCAAAAGGTAGAAATAATAAAGTTCACATATACTAGGTCCTAGCACTGTAAGATGGTGGGTGTTTTTATTCCCTTTTCCTGTCCCAACTAAAGGCAAAGGTTGAATAGCTATGAAAATCCAACCAGGCCCTCATTAAGCATTGATCTATGCACACTACCATGCACATTACAACAACACCAACTAACACAATCTGAAAACAACGCCTTTTGTTTCATTTTCATATTGTAGACATTTTTTCATTATTTATTTTTTTGGTATTTTTAAAAAGACTTTTCTTGCACCTTGCCTCGGCCGGCTAGCCTGCAGCGGTCATCCTGGTGATCACCTTATATACAGAATGTGGAAAAAGCAAAAACAAAAAAGAAAAAAACCAAATGAAACCACCAGGAGAGACCAGTGCAAAATAACCGGCAGGGCAAGTGGTACAAAAATAAAGACATAATTTAGCTGTAGGTGCACCGTAACTGCTGGACCTAGGCTCCTTCACTAGCTCTCTCTCACACCACACTTCTCACGCATCACAACACAACTGGACATCACTCAAGAACAAGCCCCCCTTTCTCTCGTCTTCCACTTCCGTGTGCCACTGAACCTTGCTTATTAGAGCATACACGCCAAAATCAGTTCAGTGATCAGTGTATGCCATCCATTTCCCCGGCAAACAAGACAAACATACACCAACGGCAACTCTCTGGCGTACAACCTAGCATAATGACACGACATATATACACTCTAAAATGCTACAACTGACATTTGAACAATGAAGACAGTAATCTGCCATGGGACCTGCCTAAGGGCAAATTACTCTTCATTTTCTAACAGAACAAACGGTACCTAACTCTTGGGTTTAACAATCACTTCACTGTGATGGTGGGTTGAAGACAAACACAATCTGGCAACAAGTCACTTGTCTCCTACAAAGGCTGCAGGTGACTGGATGGCTACAGTTGACCACTGAACCTGATGGCAGTATACAGTTACAAACAAACTACAGCACACTTGCATCTATATACAGACTCAGTAAAACCATCACACCATGGATCCTCTGTAGCAGCAGCACCACACAGATGTACACATACAACATGCATTGCAGCACTTGATCCAAACGTGAAACGGGCATACAAGTACACACACACAGCCAATTGGCATACAACAACAAAAAATACAACCCTCAGAACATGTGCAGACCCCCAATCCTCCCCATTCTGCACGTGTGTGGGTACAATGTATGATGATTCCAGACAGGCAGATTGTCAGGAGAGAGAAGACAAACTTGGCTAGCATCAACGGCACAACTTGAACTCTGGAAATAAAGCCTCAATTATACAAGCAACAATACTGCTGCTGACGGGAAACAGCAGGATTAAGCAAAAACAAAATTAGTTATTTCACTCTTGGAAACAGCTACTGATCACCGATTCACTACTAAAAACACAATCCTATAAAGAAAACCTAGAATTTCGAGCAACAACGGCACCCATCTGCCCAAAGTAAAATCAGCAGGTTACTGACCTTGCCATCTACACGTTTCTCCTATGCCTCTACGTTCTTGACAATATAAAAACAAGCCAAGTAGCTAAACAGGTAAAATGGAACACTGGTTGCTAACTTTCAACATACAATGAATTTATTCAACACCATCTGCATTACTCACAGTTACAACCTTCACAAGTATCAAACCACTGTAGCCAGATAAAGATGGAATTGTCATTCTGTGACAAAAACAGTGAATTTCCGTACGAATCTTCTTTGTGATCAACTGATATGAATCGTGTTAAAAACTGCCTAACAAACCATTTCTGGAAGAAACTGTAGCTGTCAGAGTGAACACTTGCAGACTTGCAAAGGTTGTTGCATGGACAAGACAAGTCCAGTATTAAAATAGTTTATGCAACACACACATCACATTTTTATTTAAAAGTATAACTACAGTAGCTCTTTGGTGACCTTGGGTACCAGTAGCTTTCTTGTACCAAAGGTATACACACACCAGTAATTTTCTTATACCAGAGGTACACATACACACCTGTAACTTTCTAATACCAGATGTACACATACAAACCTATAACTGACTGACTCTGTGTGTGTGAGAGAGAGAGAGAGAGAGAGAGAGAGAGAGAGAGAGAGAGAGAGAGAGAGAGAGAGAGAGAGAGAGAGAGAGAGAGAGAGAGAGAGAGAGAGAGAGATTCCTTGTACCAGAGGCATGCACACACCAGTAGCTTTCTTGTACCAGAGGCATGCACACACCAGTAGCTTTCTTGTACCAGAGGTGCACACACACTAGCTTTCTTGTACGCACATGCATGCACAGACATGCGCACCCACATACGCATGCGCGCACCCACACAGACCAGTAGTTTCCATGAACTTGAAGTACACACACACACCAATAGCTTTCTTGTACCAGAGGTACACACACACTAGCTGTCTTGTACGCACACACGTACATGTACTTGAAGTACCCATACACAAGTCGCTTCCTTGTACCAGAGGTACACACACACACACCAGTAGCTTTCTTGTACCAGAGGTACATGCACACACATGTAGTCTAGCACAAATGGTGTACACACACTAACTTTCTTAACCCAGAGGCAGGTAGCACACAAGCATGCACACACACCAGTTGCTTTCTTGTATCAATGGTACACACAGACACCAGCTTTCTTGTACCAATGGTATACACACACCAGCTTTCTTGTACCAATGGTACACACACACCAGCTTTCTTGTACCAATGGTATACACACACCAGCTTTCTTGTACCAATGGTATACACACACACCAGCTTTCTTGTACCAATGGTATACACACACCAGCTTTCTTGTACCAATGGTATACACACACCAGCTTTCTTGTACCAATGGTACACACTATCAGTTTCTGAACAACTGACAGTGCACAAACTCCTAGTCTCTTAAGTGCTCAACAAACAAAGGTTTGCACCTTAAGTCCTTTACTATCAAAGTCATACAAACATTGCTTCTGTACAATCAAAGACATATAAGTGATTACTTCTCACTAACCAAGAGCCAAACCAATAGCCTCTAAACAACCAAAGGTAAACACCAGTAACTAAAGACATACCAGTAACTGAAAGCTTACCAGTATTAAGCACCAAAAGAGCACCAGCATATACACCAGCAATTACTCAATACATGAAGGTATGCATTAGTCTGAACTATAGAGATTTAAGGGGAAACTTCTAAACAGCCCAAGGTATAGATTAATCTTAATCAATGAAGGAACACACCAGATGTGTCTATAAACTGAAAAAAAAATGCCGGTACTAATAATAAGCAAAGGTTTACACCAATGACTTTGGAACCTGTAAACTCCTCAAGACGTGAAGGTATGCATATGTTTATTAACTATGCAGATTCATCAGGAGCTTCCCAATATCCAACATGTTACATTAATTTTAACGATCCAAAGAATAACACCAGTAGTTTTTTCACGGAGTTACATTTGCTTAAAAATTGAAACATCTGCACTTTTACATATCTTTAAAATCCACCAACTTAAAACATGGTCAAGCAACCTAAATCACCTTGACATAGATCCTGTTTTTATTTTATTTTTTAGAGAAAGAGAGCGAAAGAGGATGAGGGGAAAAAAGAAAGACAGAGAATGAGGGAGGGAGAGAAAGAGAGAGAGAGAGAGAAAGAGAATGAGGGAGTGAGAGAGTGACCTATTGCACACAACCATCCAGTAATATTCTTAGCAGTATATAACAATACTATTAATACACCTTCAAGAACAATCGCTATTGCAACATCTACAAAAGACCTCTCAATCATGTATGTTCTTAATTAAACTAAGCCACTGGTAGATCTCCGAGTGCATGTTTATATTATTAAAAAATTAAAATAAGACAGCTTATTTTAAACAAAAACAAAAATCACAGCTAATCTTCCTGGCGCGTTATGGTCACAGTCAATAAAAGGACAAGTCAGAGACGCTACTTGCTCATGTCAGATTATCATCGCAAGATGGCAGTCTGTCACAAAAGACTAACTTTAACCTAACCAGACCTGACTGCAAACCTGATGACAGACTAAACAAAAATCAAACAGGTGCGAGAAATCATAAGCTGTGCAACTTTTGTTCAGTGCACACTGCAGACATGAAACATTCTTGGACGGCCTCAAAGTAACTGCAGACACTGCAACCGAAGAACACAGCTTGGCACAGTCAACTTCAGTTTCCAGATGCTCTGCACGTGTCGACGGTGAGAATGGTGGGCGGTTGCGAGGATGGGGGCGCAGCTCTGCACATGCTGAGATCAAACTGGATGCGAAGTTTGAATACTTGTAATGTAGCTGTCATGTGGGGGATAAAAACATGTGTCGCTCGGCACCGGCTGGCTGTCTGCTCTTCCTTCGACCACAGTCTTCATATCACAAGCTCTGGCATGAGACGAAAGCGCGAACAGAGTTATGGCCTCAACATACTGGTACACTCAACTAGTTCAAGTCTCTATCTTCCAAATACCTATACTCAAATGTGAACATCTCTTTCTTCTTTTGGCCCCACTTCTCATAGTCAAAGTAGATGTATGTGCCCTGCAAAGACAGCCAAACACATGACGTATAATGCACAATAATATCCAAACACATGACGTATAATGCACAATAATATCCAAACAAGAATTTCTATACAAACAATATGTCAGATGTTGAAGAATTCATACCTGCATTACCTACACTCATCTACAAAACACTCATGGGCCTTTACAGCTCGGGCCGGAGGGAGAATTGTGAAGGAGGACTCTGGTGCTTTCACTGAAACCACCAGTAGCCTGACCATGGAAGTCATGGCAGTAAGTAAAGCAATAACATGGCTCGAGACACAGACTTTCACTAGGGCTTGTTTCCTCAGCGACTCAATGAACATGATCAAGAGGGTAGAGGAGGGATCGATCCAAAGAGAATGGTTGCTGCCTCTGGAGCGGTCTCAGCTGGCAAAGATTAGTTTCATCTTCATGCCAGGGCATGCGGGAGTACAAGGAAATGAGCGGGCTGACAAGCTCGCAGGTGAGGCTACTGTGGAGGGCGGACGCGCCATGGACCAGGCCGACATCCTGAATGCTCTACGAGAAGTAAGACTTTTGCGAGAACCAAGTGATGACTGTGAATCTACAACAATGGCCAGACTGCGAGAGCAGCAAATTAAAAGAGGGGTGGCCAAACAAGAACACTACGCAGGAAGCCAAAGAAGATTGATAAACCAACACAGAACTGGCGTCGTTAGCCGCTACACGTTGCGGGATTTGCTGAGGAGGGGATCCGAGCACTTATGGACTGAATGGTTCGATGTGCAATGAGGATGATCTGTCGACTAACTAACTATCTACAAAACACCAAAATAAATCATACCTGGATTAGTTACCACTGCTACACCTAAACTCATCATACATTTAGTTACACCCTACATACAAAACTATAGGTTGATTATTACTAACTACAATGCCTACCATAATATATTGATACGTTAGCTCTTTATCACTTAATTTCATAACACATTGATAAGTTAGTTCTTTATCACATAACTTCACCTAAATTCATAATATATTGATTAGTTTGCTCTGTAACATCTAACTTCATAATACATTGATTAGTTAGCTCTTTATCATCTAAATTCATAATACATTGATTAGTTAGCCCTGTAACATCTAAACTCACACAATGATGAGTTACACACACAATACCTAAACAGAATATTGATTAGTTCAACCCTAAAATATGTATGTTGATTAATAACACCCAATGACACATAAACTGATCAACTACAACCTTCAATATCTAAACCCATCATCTGTCGATTAGTTAAGCACACACTACAATACCTGAAAGAGTTAATTGCATATCTGTTACAAGACGTAGCAGTCAACTCCAGCATTTGTTGGCTGTTGGTGATTCCTGGGCAAGTTTACATTCTGTAGTTTGCCATTGCTTTCTGAACGACCAGCACGCCCACCTTTCTATGAAGCCAACATAAGGCGGTCTGCTGCCACATCGGCTGCAGCTGTGTCACATGTGGTGTGCAGGATTATGAATTGCATTCCTTCACCACAGAGCCAGCTACAATACCTAAACTAAATGTTCTTTAGTTCCATCCTACAATACCTAAATATTGTATGTTGATTAGCAACATCCTTCAATATCTAAACTCATCATTTGTTGATTAGCTACATCCTTCAATATCTAAACTCATCATCTGTTGACTAGCTACATCCTTCAATATCTAAACTCATCATTTGTTGATTAGCTACATCCTTCAATATCTAAACTCATCATTTGTTGATTAGCTACATCCTTCAATATCTAAACTCATCATCTGTTGACTAGCTACATCCTTCAATATCTAAACTCATCATTTGTTGATTAGCTACATCCTTCAATATCTAAACTCATCATCTGTTGACTAGCTACATCCTTCAATATCTAAACTCATCATTTGTTGATTAGCTACATCCTTCAATATCTAAACTCATCTGTTGATTAGCTACATCCTTCAATATCTAAACTCATTTGTTGACTAGCTACATCCTTCAATATTTAAACTCATTTGTTGATTAGCAACATCCTTCAATATCTAAACTCATTTGTTGATTAGCTACATCCTTCAATATCTAAACTCATTTGTTGATTAGCTACATCCTTCAATATCTAAACTCATTTGTTGATTAGCTACATCCTTCAATATCTAAACTCATTTGTTGACTAGCTACATCCTTCAATATTTAAACTCATTTGTTGATTAGCAACATCCTTCAATATCTAAACTCATTTGTTGATTAGCTACATCCTTCAATATCTAAACTCATTTGTTGACTAGCTACATCCTTCAATATTTAAACTCATTTGTTGATTAGCTACATCCTTCAATATCTAAACTCATTTGTTGATTAGCTACATCCTTCAATATTTAAACAATATCTAAGAGAAACGTTTAAACAGCTTTCATATGCGGTGTCTGCGAAGAATTTTTGGTATTAAGTGGCAAGACAAAATCACAAATACTGAAGTATTAGAAAGATCAGGTTGTGTGACGGTTTATTCCATGCTCAGTCTTCGTAGACTTAGATGAATAGGACATCTTAGGAGGATGGATGGTAGAATACCAAAGGACATCTTTTTTGGTGAATTACAGATGGGTAAGAGATCTCAGGGCCGGCCTCTACTACGATACAAAGATGTGTGTAAGCGGAACATGATTGATACAGGCATTGATAATGCACATTGGGAGCAAGTCACCGCTGAACGTGTTGCATGGAGGGCAAACATCAGAAATGGAATAAAGACAAAGGAGAACATTATTGCAGATATAGTCACACACCGAGCGTGTGAGACGTAAGATGGTGCATGATGGTGGAAATGACCACGTGTTCACATGCACCCACTGTGAACGGACATTTACAGTGCAAATTGGCCTTATCAGTCACATTCGTTGCCGCCATAGGTAAAAGTTATTATGCCTTTTTAAAGCACAAACTATCGTCTGTCAAGACAGCAAAGTGCCAATGGTATGGCTGATAAGCTACATCCTTCAATATCTAAACTCATTTGTTGACTAGCAACATCCTTCAATATCTAAACTCATCATTTGTTGATTAGCTACATCCTTCAATATCTAAACTCATCATTTGTTGACTAGCTACATCCTTCAATATCAACTTTTCATTTGTTGACTAGCTACATCCTTCAATATCTAAACTCATCATTTGTTAATTAGTTACACACTTCTATATCTAAACTCATCATTTCTTGATTAGTTAGGGAAAGCCTACAATACCCAAACTGATAAGTTGATTAACACACCCTTCTATATCTAAGCTCATCACACAATACTCAGATAACCCTATCAGTGCTCCCAGTAAACAAGCCACATTGGACAGTTTTCGTAACCCGACCATAAATTTTCATGTACACTGCCAGACAGCCCATAAACCGTATGCACAAGAAAATGGGACCGGCAGTTGAAGTAAGCTAATATTTAAATGTTAATGAAATGCAACAAGCGCATTTCAGCTAAACAAAAATTACACATTACATTTCATCCAGCGGGGTTGAAAGTATGGAGCCGTGAGTTCTAAGATGGCTGATAAGGCCTATTTTGGCTCGAAATATTCTTTGCCAATGTGGGCAAAGAATGCTTGAAGTTCCAGGACAAGGATCTCCTGCAGTAGTTTTTCTGTCCAGCCTTTTCTTCACAGCTCTTGCAGTCCTGGTTGCTTCACAAGTGACTGCACCCTTATGTAATGATGTACGCCACGAATTACGGTCTTTAGCAACAGTCTCCCAGGTGTCAAGATGAATTCCACAAGCTTTAAGTAAGATTTTCAGAGTGTCTTTAAAGCGTTTCCTCTGGCCGCCTTAGGAGTATTTACCACAAAGCAGCTTGCCGTAAAAAATGTTTAGGGAGCCTGTGATCTGGCATACAAGTTTAGTGACCAGCCCAGCGAATCTGATTTTTCATTAGTAGAGTGTGGATACTGGGCATGGACGCTTTTTCTAGAACTTCAGTGTCTGGGATCTTGTCCTGCCATTTAATCTTCAATAGCTTTTTAAGGCAGACTGTGTGGAAGTGGTTTAATTTCCTAGCATGTCGCTGATAAACAGTCCATGTTTCATAAGCATATAGCAGTGTGGATAATACAACTGCTTTATAGACTTTCAGCTTTGTTTGCAGGCTTAAACCATTTCTGTCCCATACATTCTTGTACAGTCTGCCTAAGGCCTTGGAGATTCTTGCATTCATTTCATCATCAATTGTGGCAGCTTGTGACACAGTGCTGCCAAGATAATTGAATTTGTCCACAACACTTAGTCCATGACCGTTCACCTTGATATTCGGCATGGTGTGATTATTCCCTCGAGCTGGCTGGTACGTAACTACAGTCTTCTACAAGATGATATTGAGCCCAAAGTTGGCACAGGCATGTGAGAAAGCTGAAACATTGTGTTGCATGTCTGCCTAGGAGTTGGCATACAGAGCGCAATCATCAGCAAACAGCAGTTCTCTGACAATGGTAGTTTTGGTTTTGGCTTTCAGTCTTCTGAGATTGAACAACTTTCCATCCATGCGGGGTTATTTTTCTTCGCATATCCTTTATTGGATATCGCTGTCAACATCAGCATCTTTCAGCTGATTGTTGATTTCTTAGCAAGATTACACTCAGTAGTTTGCCATTGCTTTCTGAGCGATCGGCTCACACACCCCGTAAGTTACCGACGCGGAGAGAACCGCTACAAATTCTCGCGCACATCACGTTACTTACGTGATGCCAAAACATCTTTCTCTGTTCTGCATACGTTGGGCAATCCTGCAGCAAATGTTTTGCTGTCATTTTTCCAGTTCTACAATTACATTCATCAGTATCTCCTATCTTTAGTTTATTGAACAAGTGGTATTTCAGCCTGTTATGTCCTGTGCGGAGTCTGAAGATTGCTACTTGTTCTCTTCGGTCGAGTTTGTAATATGCATCATCCTTCTGATGGCCTGGATGCTCTGATTCCCATTTGGTTCTATAAGTGCTTTTTATCAACCTCTTTGCCTCATTATAGGTTATGTCTATGTCAGGCTGTGGTAGTCGTCCGCCCTCTTTTGCCAGTCTGTCAGCCTCTTCGTTTCCAGGTATACTGCAATGTGATGGGATCCACTGTATTACAACTTTTTTGGATTTCTGGCATAGACCATGGAGTGCTGCTCTTAGGTCAGTTAGTTCTGTGCTGTTATTGCTCTTCAGTATTGAGACAGCTGACTTTGCATCTGTGAAGATAGCTATTTGCTTCTCTTTATTTTCCTCCATCAGGAGCATTTCTGCTGCAGTTTTCAGAGCTTCTACCTCTGCTTTGAAGTTACTTGAAAATTTTCCAGTTGCCATTGAAAGTGTTTTTTTCACTCCATTTTTTAAATTTAGGAGAATTCCTCCTCCTCCATTCTCTATTGAATTTTTGGCTGATCCATCTGTATATGCATGGGTCCAATTCCTGCTTGGGTAATGTTCTTTTATGTAGTTTAGGGTTATTTCTCTTCTTTCGGTTTCATGCTGAGTGTTCTTTTGCTCAATACCAGGAATGTTTTCTATCATCTCAGGCAGTTGCTGCTGTCTCCAAGCTGGGAACTTGTGTGCATTGTGTATGGGCTTGACTGTTGATATGTTAAGTATAGGATCTGCTCTAATCCTTCGTTTTGCAGTTTCTACAAAGTTGCTACGCTTCAGTCTTCCCTTTCCAAAGCCATTAAATCTGTTGTACATAGGGTGGTCTGTCAATCTTCTAAATTTTTCTGCTTGTTGCTGGGCTCTGCTATCTCTTCTATCCTGCATTGGTTGTAAACAAGTGATCTTTTCTAGTTCATTAATAGGCGTTGTCTTCAGGCTTCCAGTTATGATTCGCATTCCTTGGTTTTGGACTCTACTTATTTTGTTAAAGTTTGACTTAGCTGCTGTTGCCCAAGCTGCAATGCCATATTCCAGTACTGGCCTCACCCGTCCAGTATATAACTTCTTGAGAACTTTCTCATCTGCTCCCCACGTTGTACCAGCAAGCTTTTTCATGATTGCCATTCTCTGCCTTGCTCTTGTTCGATTTTTCTCAACCTGTGTCTTCCATGTCAGGCGACGATCAAAGGTGACTCCTAGATAGTTTGGATTTTCTTCATAGCGCAATATTTTTCCATTCAATACCAGCTTAGGTTGCTGAGTTTTATTTGAGAGGGAGAACACTGTGCATGTTGTTTTCTCCTCACTTATCTTCACTAGCCATGATTTTGACCAGTCCTCTAGCGCTAATAGGGCTTGCTGTATTCTGCTGTTAGCTGTACTAATATATTCTTCAGATGTCCATATGGCTAGGTCATCTGCAAAGGAGGATGTGTGTACTCTGGCTGGAAAATTTTCTGTGATGTCATTTATATATGCTAGGAATAATGTTGGTGAAAGAACTCCTCCTTGGGGGACACCTTGCTTCAGCAGCATCATTTTGCTGGTTTGTCCTTGTACTTTTGTTCTGGCAGTTCTGTTCTCAAGGTAGTGGCTGATCCATTTATACATTTTTCCACAAACATGCATGTTTTGCAGTTTTACTTTCAGTCCTTCCTTCCATACTTTATCAAATGCTTTTTCTAAATCTATCCAGACTGCTAGTGTGTGCTTTTTCTCTTGGAAGGCATCCTCTATTTCCTGAGCTATATAGGTTATTTGATCTTCAGTGGATCTGTACTTTCTGAATCCTGCTTGGTGTGGTGTTAAGAGTTTGTTTTCTTCCAGATGCCATGTTAGCCTGCCAGTGATAATGCATTCCATTAATTTTCCTACACAGCTAAGTAGACTGATAGGTCGATAGCCATTTGGTTCTTCCAGGTCTTTTCCTTTCTTTGGGACTGGTATTAGTATAGCTTCCTTCCATGCCTGTGGGACTATTCCTCTCTTCCAGCTGTTATTTAGGACTGCTAGTAGTTTCTTCTTTGCCTTGGTGCCTAGTCCTATTAGCATTTCATTTGTGATTCCATCCTTTCCTGGTGATTTCTTCTTTTTTAGGGTATTCATTGCCTGTTCCATTTCTTCCATTGTTAGATTTGCCATCATATATTCTGCTTCTGTCTCTGTATTTCTATGATGTATCTGTCTTTGATTGCTTTCTTCTGTTCGGTTGTAATATCAATGTGGTTTGCATTTGCATAGTGTTCCATTAGTGCATTTGCAGCCTTTTTTCCTGTAAGCAAGGCATTTCCTTGTTTAATTGTTATTTGTTTGTTTCTAGGTCCTTCATTGTTCATGGCTTTCACTAGTTTCCATAGTTTGTTTCCATCCCTGTCAAAATTCAGGTTTTCTGTTTTTTCCCTCCAACGATCTCTTGTTGTTTGATTTACTGTTCTTTTATATTTTGCTGAGATGGCTTTGAGAGAGATGTTCGCTTCAATTGTTTGTTCTCTCTCTGCTGTCTTCCTGGCATCTTCAACTTTGTCCTCCAAACTTTGTAGTTCTTCAGTCCAGTATGGTTTGTAATTTTTCCTCGCTCCTCTAGGAATGGACTCAGTGGCTGCCTGTATTATCGCTCTGTTTAGACTTTCCACCATTTGCTTTATGTTGCCATATCGTGTATTTATGTTTTCACAATATTTGTCTGTTAGTATGGCAAATCTGTCCCAATCTGCTCGTTTGTAATTCCAGCGGGGCAGGGGCTTTTGCTCCTGTGGAACATACTCCATATTCATTTCAAGCTTGATTGGTCTGTGGTCACTACCTGCTAATTGGTCCAGCACATGGCGATCGATTTTGTGGAGGATGTCTCCTGTGCAGAAAGCTAAGTCTGGAGTAGAAGTGGTAAGCCATCTTCTGGAGTAGAAGCTCGGTGTGTCATCCGCTTTGTTGAGTAGATGGAGATTTGAGTCTATTTCCCAGTCCTCCAATTCATCTCCTCTTTTGTCAGTATCTGGGTATCCCCATCTTTCTGAACGGCTATTAAAGTCTCCGACAATAATGCAGTTTGTGTCAGTTATTTTCATGTTTGAGAGTGTAAGGTCCTTATCTGCTGGGCTATACAGATTGTAGATTCTTATTTTCACGTCCTTTATCATTATATCAACACCTATAATTTCCGTTTGGTTGTCAGAGATCACAGATACTTCGCTGCAAGGTATTGTATTTCGTGTAAGTATTACAACTCCTCCTTTGTGTCCTTCGCGGTCGAAACGTGTGGTCTGATATCCTCTGACTGAGAATTTGTGATTGGCGTTGAGGTGTGTCTCTTGAATGCATGCCACATCTATTCTATCTTTATGAAGACGCTGTGTCAGGGATTCTTTCTTCTTGTAAACTCCTTCGGCATTCCACTGTAGTATGTTGAGTGTCCGGGGTATTTGGTCAATAGCTCTTAACCTACTCCTCTGTGCCTTGACTCCACAGCACAGGGGAAGGTGACCACCAGTAGTCATGGGTGGACCCCCTCGAGGCAGGGGGCCCGGCACTATCGCCGCCTGATGGGACTTCACGGGATTAGCACCATAACGATTAATTTTGATTTGTGACATCATGAATTAAGTTACGTTGCACTGCTTTGTCAAGCCTGTGGCTCAGTACATCCGATTTCGACAAGCATTTATTCGGGATGCTTTCCCTAGCCTTTGACTGTCCCCAGTCTACCTACAAGGCAGCAGGTTTTACGTTGCACTGCACCATAACGATTAATTTTGATTTGTGACATCATGAATTAAGTTACGTTGCACTGCTTTGTCAAGCCTGTGGCTCAGTACATCCGATTTCAACAAGCATTTATTCGGGATGCTTTCCCTAGCCTTTGACTGTCCCAGTCTACCTACAAGGCAGCAGGTTTTACGTTGCACTGCTTTGTCAAGCCTGTGGCTCAGTACATCCGATTTCGACAAGCATGTATTCGGGGTGCTTTCCCTAGCCTTTGACTGTCCCCAGTCTACCTACAAGGCAGCAGGTTTGTGTGTCTCTTCGTCTGGTCCCTCTCCCTTGACCTGTCCGACATGGGTGGCCCTACCAGTAGCTGTGCTACCGTCGGCATAGCTCTTGGGGTCATTGGGACGCACAAGCCCCTCTACCTCGTCACGGTGGACACACAGCAGAGGGGAAAACACAGTTCAGTCACCAGAGGAGCTGACAAACAATCTTAATCCCACTGTTTCTGTGCAGCACAAACCTCCTTGCCATCCTGGTATAAACTTTAAGCAATGAACAGACATGTGATCAACCAGGAGCAGCAAAAGCCATCTGTGCTGTCAGAAGTATAGAAAGCCTCAATGAAACAGTTGATTGCCAGCACATCACATGCAAACATGGCCACCTACCTGCTCAAACTCTTCCGTAATTTGTTTTGGCTCTTCATGTCGTTGAAACCACATCATGTATTTTGTATGAAACCTCCACGATTGTTTCTTCAATGCTTTTGCTGCCAAGTATTGAGCTTTTGTTCCCTGTGAATAAATACAAAAATACTGTAACTACATGTTCAACCCCCACTAATCTTGCTATTGTGGTACAGGAAAAATGGGAGCACGTCATGCTCTCGAAGGAAATCAGATCTGATATCTCATGCTTGCTGTGCAGGATTCTGTAGTCATTTGCTTGGCATGAACAGAATAACTGTCATTGTCATATCTATTTTCTGCAAACGAGATTCTTCCAGCTGTTAGTGAATAGGTGAGAGAATTCTTTATGGCCCGGTGTGCCTCTTAAATTCCATTGACACATGGCTTCTAAACCTAAACATTCTTTGATGATTAATTTGCAGTCAACACCCACATGTGATAAACAGGAATGTGGAAGCAATGACATTCACATGGTGTTATGCACACGCCAAACTCATTTCAGAAACCACTAACTGTGACAAGAAAGAAGATGTGGGAGAACGAATGAGCAAACATTACAAAAAGGGCAAACAAATTGGGCCCGAAGAGTCATTTTACATTCAGCCATTCCTGCCACTCATCTTTCAAACAATTATATATTTGGTATTATGTATGTTAAATTCATGTGGCAGTAAAACAATAATAAGAAAGCTGACAATGTACAGTAAGGACTAACTTTATCAGATACACACACACACATTCTTATTCTCATAGTTCATGCAGTGTTGTGTTGGTTATCATGTCTGTCCACAGCCTTCTGTTTCATGTACAATCAATCATTTCTGATGCCCCATATTTCTCTATGCCATGTCAAGCTGTCCAGCATCTCTCTTGGTCTCTCCTTGTCTTTCTTCCCCTCCAACTTTTCCTGTTGTCACAACATACTCAAACCTTTTCTTTCTAGTGATATTCCCAAACAATGTAAGCTTTTCTGATGATAGTAACCAGCTCTCTTTGGGAGTTAACCTTTTCATCTTCATTACACTTTTTATCTGTCCTTGGCGTTACTTTTATACAAAACATCTCTGCAGCTTCCACATAATTCCTCACTAGTCTGCTTATTGCCAATGATTCGCTTCCATACATCAGGATTGCTCGACTATCTCTTAAGAATGCCTTTTCTCAACGTGATTGACAAAGATATATTGCACAGAATATTTATCCTCTTTTGGAATGCTGCTTTTGTTTGCTCAACTTCTTTAATATAACTTCCACCTGCTGCTATTAAAGTACTAAATACTGAAATAATCGACTTGTTACATTCATTTCATTGTTGCATTTGGAATTTTTTTCTATGTAATGAACATTATTTATGTTTTTCTGTTACACAGACTAGTCCTTTGTTTTGACTTTCTGTTGCAATTATATCTAACATTTCATTAACTGCGGTCAATACTGTATGACTGGCATACTGCAGATTTTTTACAATATACCCACTAACTGATATTCCTGGCATGCCTGAGAGGATCTAATTTTGCTGTACAAATTGTACAGCTTGGGTACCCCACAGATATGAATGAATGAACAGACATGTATACACACAATGTATAGACACAGACATTAACAGATACATGGACACACACAGACATTTGCAGCCATACATGAAGTGGTCATGGGGAAAAGAGGGTAACGAAAGGAGGTGGTCAAAGAAGCAGCAGATAAAAAGAGGAGGAAGATATAAAGAACGAACGAGCAAACAAACTATTTCAAAGGGTTACGAATTGGGATTTCAGGCCCGTCTAACATTCTGCCCTTCTATCACTCTCTTTCATACATTATTTCATTCACACATCATCCAAGGCTAACTGAAATCAGCAACAATATCAAAGATATGCATTATAAAGGCATGGGGAAAATGCAAAAATCAATACTACATAACTCTTTACTATTAGTGAATGGTGTGGCACTTATTAGCTACGTGGAACTTTCTGGTCTACCAAAAGGGGACTGGCTGTTATACTAGGGTTTTATTATTATTATTATTTCTATTAAGGGGGAAGGTAATCCAAATTAAGTACTGAAAATGTACAGAAACGAAGAACGAACTCCATTTAAAAAAAAAAGGTAAATTGGGCACACAGGCCCATCTTAAATTCAGTCTTTCCTAAACTCATCTTTCATGCATTACATACATACATACACACATATATATATTCTGTATTATGTATATTAAATTCATTTGGGAGTAAAAACAATAGGCAAAGTATAAACTACACAAAGAGGAAAATTAAGAGAGAAAAAAGGACAAAGAAGAGACAAAGAATTACAAGAGGAAAGGGGGTGTGTGTGGAAGAAAAATAATGGAAATCAAAGAGAAAGAAGGGACGCAGAGGTGTTTCCAAGGCACCAGGGCCGGGTTATATACTGGCCAAGACCTATTGACACGTCCTCGTCGAGCGTCCTGGTCAACAGGTTCCTTCGTGGTCCTGGCTTCGCATTGGAGCTCAAGCCAATGACCACAAGCAAGCAAGCAAAGAGAAAGAAAATCACAAAGAAATAAGGAACAAGAAATTGTGGAGGAGGTGATGGAAGAAGAAGCACAGGAAATGAGAAAAAAGCAAAAGAAAAAAGAAGAGGAAAGAATAAATGATAAAGAATTCATGTCAAAATATAATAACCAGATTATCCACTGCAGATTATTCTGGAGCCATTCGACAACATGAAAGGAATTTCATCAGATACGGCCAGAGATTTCAAATAGGTTTTTGCTAGCTTAATAGTTAGATGGTCATCAGATCACCCTCACTGCACATCATACCATATCTGCTTAGATCCCCTCCTCAGTATCTCCCTCGGTGACCTTAGTTCTGTGTTGGTTAACTATTTTTCTTTGGCTCTCTACATGGTGCTTTTGCCTAGCTTCACCCTGTTTAACTTGATACCGGCAGTCTTGTCAATGTTTCAGAATCACATTTCTCCCTTGGATCATTTAACTGTCCTGCCTCGCTGCGGGTGCTCAGCATGCCAGTCTGGTCCATTGCTCCTCCGCATCCCACAGCTGTCAAGTCTGCTAGCCCATCGATCGCTGAATGTAGAACTGCAGAACTAATGCAACTGCTGTCACAGAGGCGACCATTTTCTTTAAGTTTAGTCTTATATTCAAATAAAAACACAGCACAATCAACCTGATGTGAAATATGTAAATACAATAAAGCACAATTTGTTCATGATAACTGTCACTAGAATCTTACCTCCATATAGTAAAATATGAAGAAAAGCGTTTCTGTGCCACACCGTTGATAAAACTCAACAGTATCTGCAGGAGGAAATGAGGCTGACGGGTAGTACGACGGTGTGGGACATGGATTGCGAGGCAAGAAGTGTCTGAAATAACAAAAACAGGCATTATTAACTCCTGAAGTCCTGCTTATCTGCTATGTTATCACAACTGATATCCCTGCAAATTGAGTACTCCCAAGAATGTGTTATCCCACATAGTCCTAGTTTTATCTCGAACGAGTCCAAAAGCTGTTAATATAAGGCCACGTTTATCAAAGTATGCTCAGTGGATCTCTGCAACACCAAGTAGTTCATAAACAACTGCACGCTGTCAAATGTTACATGATCATTAAAGGCATATCTATGTGAATAAAAACCTGTCAGAATGGAAGTTCTGATATGTCCATCTTTAAATACTTAAAAGGACAGTAAGAATCTCTGAGGCAGACAATATAGACAATAAGACCATTATATGCCACACTGAGTTTAGTTATAAGCTAGTCTACATATAGCCAGCGTCTGTGGCTCAGGGGTTATGAAAGCAGTCTCACAATTCCAACATACTGGGTTTGAAGTTGACATATAATTTTAAAGCAGATTGCTTTATGTTGATTTTCACAATGCTATGAGCACTGGCTGCTCAGAAAGCAAAGGCAAATTACTGAATGTAAAACTGCCTTGGAAATCACCAGCAACTTATAAATGCTGGGGTTGATGGTAATGTCCTGTAAAGAACACAACCAATTTTAGTCTACATATTGGTGTTCCGGCTCAATATAAACGAACAGTGTAAGACTCCCCTTTCCAGCAATTAATTCAAATAGTATTCAGACCTATTTTAAAACATAAGCAGTTTACAATTTTTATTTCCTCAATTTTACTATAAGTAAAGCAAGACTACATCTAATAGCAAAAATTGTACCGTAATATTAATCTATTTTATGTTTTAAATCAAACAGTGACAGCAGTGATAAAAAAATGGAACAGTATAAAGCATAAACAGAGCAGTGAGCACAAAGCACAAACAGAACTGTAAGCACACACAAAGCATCAACAGCACAGTGATGCATAAAGTAAATCAGCACAAAGGATAAACAGAACAGTGAGCACAGAGCATGAACAAAATAGTGAGCACAAAGCACCAGCAGCACAGTAAGCTCAAAATAAAAGTCAGTACAAAGTACAAACAGAACAGTGAGCACAAAGCACCAACAGAACAGTGAACACACAGCTACAAGCACAAAATAAAACAGCAAAAGCATTAACAGAAAGTGAGCACAAAACAATAAAGAGCTCAAAGCATCAACATAACAGTGAATACACACAAACAAGAATAATGAGCTCAAAGCAACAGAACTGATGACAAAGCATCAAAAGAAATCAACAGAATAGAGAGCACAACGTATCAACAGAGCAGTCAGCGCAGAGCACAAACAGAGCAGTCAGCACAGAGCATCAACAGAACACAGAACAGTCAGCACAGAGCATCAACAGAACAGTCAGCACAGAGCATCAACAGAACAGTGGGCACAAAACAACAGAACAGTAGGCACACAACAACGGAACAGTCAGCACAAAACAGAACAGTCAGCCCAAAACAACAGAACTGTCGGCACAAAACAACAGAACAGTCGGCACAAAACAACAGAACAGTCAGCACAAAACAACAGAACAGTCGGCACAAAACAACGGAACAGTCGGCACAAAACAACAGAACAATGCACAAAACAACACAACAGTCGGCCCAAAACAACACAACAGTCGGCCCAAAACAACATAACAGTCAGCACAAAACAGCACAACAGTCGGCCCAAAACAACGGAACAGTCGGCACAAAACAACAGAACAGTGGGCACACAACAACGGAACAGTCGGCACAAAACAACAGAACAGTGGGCACAAAACAGAACAGTCAGCCCAAAACAACAGAACTGTCGGCACAAAACAGAACAGTCAGCCCAAAACAACAGAACAGTCGGCACAAAACAACAGAACAATGCACAAAACAACACAACAGTCGGCCCAAAACAACATAACAGTCAGCACAAAACAACGGAACAGTAGGCACAAAACAACAGAACAGTCGGCACAAAACAACAGAACAGTCGGCACAAAACAACAGAACAATGCACAAAACAACACAACAGTCGGCACAAAACAACAGAACAGTCAGCACAAAACAACATAACAGTCGGCACAAAACAACAGAACAATGCACAAAACAACATAACAGTCAGCACAAAACAACAGAACAGTCGGCACAAAACAACAGAACAATGCACAAAACAACACAACAATCAGCACAAAACAACAGAACAGTCAGCACAAAACAACAGAACAGTCAGCACAAAACAACGGAACAGTCGGCACAAAACAACAGAACAATGCACAAAACAACACAACAGTCGACACAAAACAACACAACAGTCGGCACAAAACAGAACAGAACAGTCGGCACAAAACAACAGAACAGTCAGCACAAAACAAGATAACAGTCAGCACAAAACAACAGAACAGTGGGCACAAAGCAACAGAACAATGCACAAAGCAACAGAACAATGCATAAAGCAACAGAACAGTGGGCACAAAACAACAGATCAGTGGGCACAAAGCAACAGAACAGTCGGCACAAAACAACAGATCAGTGGGCACAAAGCAACAGAACAGTCGGCACAAAACAACACAACAGTCGGCACAAAACAACACAACAGTCGGCACAAAACAACACAACAGTCGGCACAAAACAACACAACAGTCGGCACAAAACAACACAACAGTCGGCACAAAACAACACAACAGTCGGCACAAAACAACACAACAGTCAGCACAAAACAACACGACAGTGACAAACCTCATTCTCTCAGAGTCTGACGGATGTGGAAGGTGGTGGTAGGTTGCATCTACCAAAGACGACTGGTAGTGTTGCTCTTTTGACAGCAGCGTGGGCCCTAATGGTACCATTCCTAATAGAGGGTTTAAGTGGATAGTATTGGTCTGCGGAACCTGAGGCAATTGCTGTTGTTGCTGCGGCAGCTGCGTGGACAGCTGCTGTTCTGATAAACTGACTGAACACTGCTCTGATGATGAGGGGGCGGTGGGTTGAGACGGCGCTTGTGAAGACGAATTATTGTACACACCTGAGGAAACAAATATGTGGGTTAAAATAACTGTCTTATATTAAATACTCATTACTCATACAAATAGTAATAATAATGAGATTTCAACTACACCTACAGGATGTTGAATACAATAAAGCATCATTTTAAAACACTAAATTAAAATTAGAAAACTGTTACAACAACAAAATTCACAAAAACAACAAATAGGATTTGAAAACAAGTTCAAATTGTGTTTGTTACCTGGGAGGAAGCAAAGAATAGTAACACTGTTAACTACCACGCATATCGTAAAAGGCGACCAATGAGGATTCAGCAGTGTGCTACCGGGACCCACAAAGAAAGCAAACAATTTTAACACTGCACCCTATCAGGCATGTCAGAGGCAGCCAAGGAAGGGCTGTGCTTCTTAGGGCAGGCTCACCACACAGAAAAATGCAGCCACAAGATCCAACCAACTGAACAAGTCTTGTTATTAAAAACAAAGAATTACACAGCCAACCATGAGAAACTGAAGATCCAAGTGAAGAGATATGACGCAATGCGGAGAAAGCCGCAAGGAGTCTGTGGCGCTGATTAAATTTCTAACCCCTAGGAAAATCTCCAGGATCAACACCTGGAATGTTAACAACTACGTAGGAATTAAGAATCACAGCACAGGTGATAGCAGATGTGAAATATAATATTAGCATCATTTGGTTTCGATCACGTTCACGGTGTACCACAGGAAGACATTTAACTTCTCTCATGTTCACAGTGTACCACAGGAACAGATAGCTGGTTTCTCGCTTATTCAGTGTACCACTGGAACAAACTGGTTTCTCTCATGTTCACAGTTCACTGAGCAAACAGACATCTATTTTAAATCAATTCCTAAGTGCACAGTAGATTCATCAACTCACTGGATATTTAACCATATCCATAACAGTAACTGAAACGCTGGTGAAAATTTCTATGTTGCACTCTATACAATGCATGCATGGCATTTTTTTTTAAATTCGCATATCCTTTACAGGACATCGCTGTCAACAGCAGCATCTTTCAGCTGTCTGTCGATTTCTTGGCAAGATTACGCTCAGTAGTTTGCCATTGCTTTCTGAGCGGCCGGCTCAGTTATCCCGCAAGTCACCAGCGGGGGTGGAACCGCTTCCAGTTCTCGCCCGCCCATACAGAACAATTATAAGCTATTATAAATTAATATATATAACATTTTACTACGGTGTTTTATATTTTAAGAAGCCATGAGACTAGCAAACAAACAAAACTAAACATTTTAAGAACACACATGTAGCAACAAATGGATGTCAATCATAGTCCAGTATTTTTTTTTTGCACATCCTTTACAGGACATCGCAGTCAACATCAGCATCTTTCAGCTGATTGTTGATTTCTTGGCAAGATTATTATGCTCAATAGTTTGCCATTGCTTTCTGAGCAACCGGCTCACATACCCAGTAAGATACCAACACGGCAAGAACCGCTACCGATTCTCGCGCAGGTTACATTCCTCACGTGGATATACAGGATTACGGAGAAGTATACAACCACCAAAGAAAACACAGGCTTCTGAACCTAAATGCTACAGAAAAGTTCTTAGAATACTGTAGAGCAAGAATCTCTATAGTGATATTTTACAAGACCTGAACATGGAATAATTAAACAGGCTCATAAGAATATTATGTGACAGAAACTGAAACACTTTGGTTATTTTAAATGTCAGTGATTTTAAAAGAACTTCAATGGAAGACATGGTCCTGGGAACACTGCAGTCAACCTGGGCATACAAATATATGAGACAGGAGAACTGGTCTAGGATTGAGCATCTTTCTAGGAAGTTGCCATGAGAGTGATGTTCTGCCAAGCTCTTGCTACACGATGATGTGATAGATTATCACTTGTATCTTGTGGCCACACCTGTCCAGTCTATTAATGTTGTTTGATATTTCTAACTCTCAATGACACATGGTGTTTTTTGTAATTCATCTCAATTGGTCATGTAAAACCACTACAAAACAAGACCACACTTGAAAATTTGAACTCTATACAATATATTAGTAATTTTCTTTTCCAGCACACAGCATATTATATCGTAATATGCTGACTCACATTTGTAACATGCTTCAGCTAAGTTTGCAATACACAGTATTATATTTACATATATAACAATGTTATATCAAGTATTTCATCTCATCTCGCGTTCCTTATGTAACTTGCAGTGTCGAAGTGAAGTATAAACAGTGGGAGAGTGCCCACTTATGGGCTTCATGTATCGATATTTCCATAGGCTCTGCTATTCCCTCCGTCCATCGCTTACATGGTCTGCTTCTTCCTCTGCTTCCATTTGGTCTGTACATCATTGCTTGTTGTGGTATACTGTTAGTTGGTAACTTACCATTTGACTTGCTGCCTTCTAATAAAATCTAGCGCTGATATAACCCTCACTCTAGTGCTGATTTCTTCATTTCTGATCTTATCTCTTCTTGATATATTGAGTATTCTTCTCAGGAATCTCATTTCTGTTGTGATTTTTCTTTTCTCTTTTTCTGTCATTGTCCAGGTTTGGCATTGGTAGCATAGAGCTGGTAGGAAGATTGTGTTGTAAAGTGCTTTCTTAGTAGTTATTGATCCATGTTTATTCTTTAGTATTGGTGCCATTTGTGCAATGAGTTGATTTGCCTTATTGCATCTATTTTCCATCCCGTCTTCTGATTTGATATGTGATGATATTATACTTCCTAGTTACTTAAAACTCTTTACTTGTTTCAGGGGATGTTCGGTTAGGTGAATTGTTTTTTCTTCTCTAGTTATAGTCATTATCTGTTTTACTTGTGCTAATTTTCATGTTATGTTCCCTACACATTTCATTTAGGCTATTCATGTGGTCTTGTAATTCAGCTTCTGATTTTGCTATTAATGCTTGGTCGTCCGCAAACAGGAGTTCTCTAATGGTGTAATTTGCAAATGGTTCTTCTGTGTTCTCGTCATGCAGTATTCTTGTGGTCTCTGTTTGGCTGGCTTCTTTAGATATATTTATATAGGTTATGAACAAGAGAGGGGGCAGGACACAACCTTGTCGTACTCCAGACCTTATGGTGAAAGGTTCTGAGTGTCCTCCAGTCGCTCTTACTATGCATTCACTGTTGTTGTATAAGCTTTTATATAGGTTTGTTAGATGTGTACCCACTCTATATTGTTTAAGGATTTCCCACAACTTGTTTCTATCTACTCTATCAAGTATTTCTCTACGCAATATTTCTTCTTGTAGTCTAGTAATTTAAAGAGCTTAATCTCAGTAATGATGATGACATGGTCCTAGGAACACTGCAGTCAACCTCACAACCGAAAAATTCAAAACACCATTAAACAAGAAAGTTTACAGTAATCTGGAAGCTCCAAACTCTGCAGCTTGCCAAGCAGTTCACGTAAGTTGGTCAACATGTCTGGTAAATGTAATATGCTCACGACCAACAGAAGCAGCTAACACTGTAACCCTACACAAAGGTCACAGAATCCAGTCTTGTCAATCATCAAGTATTTCACAAAAGTGATCTGTATTCATTCTGTGAACACCATTCAAACACTGCAAGCAAATGTGAAGAAGAAAGTCCATATTGTGAGTGATGTGTTCATTGGCCATATAGATATTGAAGAGGTGAACACTTTTTAAATATGCCTGTCTCATTACTGTTTTGGGAAAGCAGTAGACTAGCAACAGTAGCCTAATACAGTTCAGATTTTGACATAAGTTGCCTGGCTGTGGTGCCATAAATAGACTGAAAAGGTAAACACCACAATGGCAATGACTGTCATAGGGGTATACAGTTATAGAAGTGAGGTGACAAAGTCCCTTCCACAACACCTTTTCTGGCTCACAAAATACACGATGGACAACTACTGCTGCAGTGCAAAGATCCTTGGGGAATGTAATTAACACAGGGTCAGATGACAAATGCACACCTAATTTGATTTCCTAAAAATCTAAAACCCTCCAAATCACATCTACATTCTTTCACATATAAAGCCAAAAACCCTGTTACACACATTACAGTGCATTTGGGTATATGGTTCTGGGTTTGTATTTGTATAGACCACTTGGAATGTGGGTCTGAAAGCCATGTTCTAAATACTGCCGTTAGATTTATATAGCATGAGCAACTTGATCACAAGACCTCGTTTTTTTTTGGTCACCCTTACCCGAGAAGACTGGGTATACAATCTCACTACTCTAAGAGATTATTTTTTTTTTTTTTTGCTTATCCTTTACAGGACATCGCTGTCAACATCAGCATCTTTTAGCTGATTGTTGACTTCTTGGCAAGATTACGCTCAGTAGTTTGCCATTGCTTTCTGAGCGACCGACTTCATTCTCTCATAAGTTACAGGCACGATTCGAACCGCTTCCAATTCTCGTGCGCTCACATCAACCTTGAGAGTATTCGGGGTTACAGAGAAAGCTGCTAACTCCTCAACCAGGGAAACTGGCCTAAGAGATAAGGACGTGTAAAATTATCAGACGCCCTTGGTTACTGCAACAAAAAGCTTAGGCCTGTGCCAAGATTACACCACGTATCCTTTGAGCCCTATGTTATTAGTACTGTATGTAAATATGATTTTAAGTACACGATTGATGGGGTCTGCGCAGCTGGATGAGGTATTGGTGCACGATAAGGCAGATGTGGTCAGATCCCTTTCGGATCGTGCATATAGTGTGGAGGAATAGATAAATTATCATTGCCTGGAGGGAATGGTCTGGCAGGGAGTGACAAGCGGATCTGGCCAACACTCAGCGGAAAGGCCAGCGCGAAACATAATCAGACTGCAAATGGTACGATTCATATTGGGACTCTTTGCTGGTTGTTGAAGGTGTGGACAGAGCGAGTAAGAGAGTGCCCAGTGTGCTGTGATGTCTGTTATTGACTCAGCACAATAACTATCTCAAACTCAGATGACACACACTAATACATCACACAAACATTTAGCGAGAAACTTCGATTGTAAAGTACTTTTTTTGTGTGGGTAAGAATGTTCACACAAACATTTAGCGAGAAACTTCGATGTAAAGTACACTTTTTGAGTGGGGAAGAATGTTGTTTAT
The DNA here is from genome assembly GCA_014155875.1 of Cepaea nemoralis. NCBI lineage: Eukaryota > Metazoa > Mollusca > Gastropoda > Stylommatophora > Helicidae > Cepaea > Cepaea nemoralis. The sequence continues at coordinate 109,594 of JACEFZ010001578.1, forward strand.
GATTTATATACCATGCAACAGTGCAGGGCAAATATAAAACACATCAAAATTACAAAATAAGTACATAAACATTACAGACAGTTAGCACTAACACATAACCACCATAATTAACAACATTCTTGCCAGAAGAAACAGCAGTTTGAAAATAAGATTCTCTTAAAATTAATACTGGTTTTTAAATCTACTAAAAAAATTACGATCAAAATTGTATCACACAGATTTAAACAATGATAACAGTCACTCAAAAACAATCACAAAGAACTTAAGTATAACTTTCAGTGAGAAATCAACAGAGCACTATTTAAATAACTAAATTCAAACAAGAACAACCAGCAAGAACAAAGACTCACAAGAAGAAATTAACTGATCACTGATGTCAATAATTGCTTTCGTCACACAAAAACAACCACTAACAACATACTAATGACTTACTAGAAGAATCAACAGTTGTATGGGATGAAGGCAATGTTTTTTCCAACTCAGCATTTGCGATTACTTGCTGTGCCATTGTTCGCAAGGACAAATCCTCACTCTGGAATGAAAATTAAGCATATTTACTTAAACACAGCCAGCTGTAGCTGTGAAAGTACACTGTTCACTTAGATACAGTGATCTGGCTTTCAATAATGTTCCTGTAACACACTGTCAGGATTTGAAATTTGTTCCTCATCAATGTGGTTATGGGGTCAACTAAAGTTTCATTAAATAGGCACCTGATGTCATCATCAATATGTGCCATGCTGGTCAGCATGGGTGATCATGGTTCGCAAACTCACCCAATCACCTCAGGGTTTTAAAACACACCATGCCAACAATTGTACACAACCTGCTTGAATCAGGGGAAATGAAAATGGTCTCTGAGAAAAGGGAAGTAGATAAAAGGAGAAGTATTGAAGGGGATTTAGAAAACAAACCAAAACTAGTATCATGAGGTAATCACAGAATATCAAGTTACCATAAGGAAGTCAGTAACAAAAATAACGGCTTAACCAAACAGTGCTACAATTATGTTAGAGGAGAGGTTTTTAAAACAAGATCTGATTTACAAAAACATTATACATTTCAATTATACACTAGTATGCGTCTGTGTTAGATGGCTTACGATAATATTTGCACCAGCATGAAATGAAAGGAAAACACCCAAGGGGCAACAAAAAGACATTATTATTCCTATATGGAAGAAAAATGGCAACAAAAAAGTGTGTAACACTTTGCTAAGTCACATTGGGAAAATGTTTCCAAAAATATAAGAACACTGAATAAGACCCATTTTTCAACCATAGATATAGAAGGCCCAGTTGGTACTTAGGAAAAGCATAGGGAGCACTGCAGTCCTATTCTCTTTATGAAAACTAAACAGAAAAATTAAATGAGTATGACAAACTCAACACTGCCTTCAGAGATCAGAAGAAAGACTTCAACAGACATGGCAGAAATAAAAATTTAAAAAAATTGTGTTGCGTATCCCTTACGGGACGTTGCAGTCAACACCAGCATTTTCAGCTGCTGTTGATGTACTAGGCAAGTAGTTACGTTCAGTAGTTTGCCATTGCTTTCTGAACGACCGGTCCCTATACCTTTTTCGAAAAAACCAGCATCGCCGTGTTTCGAACCCAGGTATACGGGCTCACAAACCGCGTTCGCAAGCCCTTAGCCACAGAGACCGGTGGCAGAAATAAACTGTGGTCTATTTTAGAAGAATATATGATTAGTTTGAGTTAGTTGCATATCCTTTACAGGACGTAGCAGTTAACTCTGGCATTTTTTGGCTGTTTGTGATTCCTGAGCAAGTTTACTTTCAGTAGTTTGCCATTGCTTTCTGAACAAATGGCACTCATACCATTATAAAGAAACCAAATCGCCCGCAGCTGTGTTTCGAACGTGGTATGCGGGATTACGGACTGCATTCGCAACCCCATCGCCACAGAGCAAGCATAGGATTAGTAGGCATCTAATAATCAACAGAGCTCTATACAGAACATGCCAAAGAGCAGAAACAACTAATGAAGAACACTAATCCATTTGTAATAAACACAAGAAAAGGGTCAGGGATCTGATCTATTACCACTACTATTCATCGTCTACATGGATAAAATAACACTAAAGGCAAATTCAGAACTTGAAATGGAAAGTGAAAGACACAGACAAACAACCCAAAATGAATTACTTTTCACAGTTACCTTCACAATTAAATCCAAGTTTCAAAAAACAATTGCAACTAACCAAATTCCCATTTCTCCCACCCTCCCCATTTTCCTGTATGACCCCTACTAGGGCTCAAAATGTTAAGAAAATTGCCACAAAAATTATGTCTAGTTTATAATAACCACCTCAACACTAAAATAAGTGATGTGTTTGTTCATTACCATCAGCCACTACCTTAGCCAGGAATGTTTTGTCTATATCTACACATAGACCAAAACACTGAGGCTGAGTATCTGGATACAGTGTTTGACATTTGTAGTAGTTGTGATTGGTTTTTATTAAAAACCACTCATAGGCATGCACATCCCTACATCATAACAAGGCTACCAGACAATGTTGAGAATTGTACAGGATGAACAGGTGGCAAGAAAGTCAACATGTCACCCACAATTTATTATGCTGAGACCTACGCAGTGGTGGACACCCAGGTTTGTTTCCCTTTATATAGGCCCTGGTAACACACAGGCAATGCTTAGCAACACAAAAGACATTTTACTCACCTTAACCTTTTGTGATACTGGACCACCTGCACTTAGTGGTCCGTTCATAACAGGTGGACCATCTGGCCGACTATTGTGGACCTGAGAGGAATTGCTGACTCCTGACATTGCTGAAGAAGTCACGATACTGAGTATGGGGGCAGCAGTTCCTGCAACCGTCTGTGGTGAGGGAGCCGAGGAAACACAGGGATTTCCAGAGGAAGTCAACGAGGAGACAGAGTTTGTATTTGTTGTACCCGGCAACGTGCCATTGCTTGATAAGCTCCCCAATGTAGACTGGTCGACAGAATTCACATGAGGTTTTGATGAATCTGAAAGACAACATACATCCACAATTGATATGCAAGATGCTACATAAATCAGAAACCTGAGAATAGTGTAATTAGCAAGACCTTTGTCTGGATTCCACAAGGCAACAGAAATATAATAAAGGAATACCTAAACAAACATGGGGAAGAGAGGTAGAAACAGATGTGAATAATATGGGGAGAACGCGGATGGAGTTGCATGGATCAGCTAAGGACAGGAGCGCTTGGGGTGACTTGGTTGACTCCCAAATGGGGGATGAAGGGTGAAAGAAGAAGAGAAACGCAAATTAACAGTCAAAGACCATCAACAGCATAAATATATATTCATTTATTTTTATAAGCTCTTAATCCTAAAGTCCCGGGAAGGTAACCCGGCCAATAAATGCATGAAGAAGTTGGATGTGTCGGCCAAAAGGTAAAAATATTGCAGGTTTGCTGTAAACAGGCACAACGCAATTACATCTAAAACAACATTCCAGACGAACACCAGAAGAAGAAGAATCCCAAAGTTACAAACATTTTAAGTAGTCTTCTTCTTATAGGAGCTGTGGGGGGAATAGTGCCTAGTGTGTTTGTCTGACAATACAGTGGTATGGGGTCAACTCCCATCAGACACAGGATTACTTTTTCTAACCAGTATGCTTCTGGGGCTGACCCAGACTAATAAACATGAGTATTGGACAATTTCCAGAATGTTCTGGTAGTTGTCTGGGTAGGAATGGTCATGAGTTAGGGATCTGAATACCCCATCTTCTTCTTCTTTCGTTCGCTTGAAATATGTCTATAACTGCAATGTTGTCTCTTGTATGATTTTAACTGTCTATTTCAGTTCACTCAGCGGTCCATAGAGTTTATCTTCCACTGTCATCTCTCTAAACCAGAAGGTTTGCCTAGATATGTTATATTTTGGGCAGTCTTGGAGTATGTGCTCTGCTGTCTGCGACGCCAAAGCACATGTACACATGGCTGATTCACCAATCTTGAATTTTGTATACATGTGGTTGCATAATCTATTGTGTCCTGTTCTGAGGCACAGAATAATGACTTGTTCTGGTAACATCCCACCTTATATGTCATGACCCAGAATATGTGAAGGCCGAACACTTCACACTACAACGGCAGTATATGCTGTAGGGGAAAACTACTATCATGTAGCACGCCCTTCGCAGAACATCGCACTCATCACATCATGTCAGATAGACAATCTTTCACCAGTTCCACTGTCTCCTCATGCAGTTTCATACTCAGTTATAAGAAACAGAGAAATAACAAATATAAAATGAAGTAACAGCTGAAGTGAGATAAACATACAGCAACGCTCGTAGTGACAGCAAAACGTGAGAATGAGTAGTAACAGCAATAAACGCACACTGTATGTACTGGTATCTGTTATTTGTGAAAAATATGTCACTCTAAATATCTATAAATGCTTAGTCTCCCTAAACAGTTCACAGTCCTAATTCAGTAAGTTTTGTATAGTGTGGGTTTCTTCAAGGCAGATTCTACCCAAGATAACGGACTGCCATGTTCGCTGACTACCAAGAAACGCACTTCTGCCATCCTCTTATGCTCACTCTGCCCAACATGACTTTGGATGTAAAACTCTACCATCTTTACGCTTATTTAATCATTTAATTTAAAATTTAAATTGCTAGCACCTGCCCCTTACTACATTCATTATCTTTCTATAACAGAAGTCTTCTAAGTGCATTAAGTCCACATAAGTTTAAGAAGTTGGAAGATTCCATTGATTTTATCCATCTTTGCCATAACACATCCATTGTTTAACTCTCCAAAACAGCCATAGACCATAAATGTCCTTTAGCTCGGGCTAATAAAACCACCTCAAAGATGCTGTGACCATCATCATCATCATCACCATGTATCATGCCAACAAGCCAAAGCAGCCATGGTTCGTCATCTCATATAATCACCAGAATCTTGGACCAGATCTGTCTTCTTGTCTTTATTCTACCCTGTGGCCAAGTTATTATGGTATTTATCACTTTGTCTTCCTCTTGCTCTTTTCCGATCAATGTTTTTTAAGTTACCATTAAGTTTTCAAATGATTTATCCTCATAATGTTCCCATCTCCATTTCCAGGTTTGAAACAGTTACCACTGGTGGCAACCGTAGGTAAGTCATAGCAACAGAAGCATTAGAGACAGCAACAATGGAGAGCAGCAGATAAAGCAGCAGTATGGTGGCAGATATGGCAACCATGCTTACAAGGAATCAAAATGTGTGGCTTACCACTATGAAAGCTTGCTTGGACAGGTAAAGAAGGACGTTGCCACACAGAAGGTGTGGGGTGCGATAACCGAGAACCTAAAACAGACAAAATTACATTACAAAACATACACTTACCCTATAGATGCTTCACCAACATGAAACTAATAATGTAATAGTTACATTATATTATTTAGATGTATTACATGTATGTGGTTGTTGCTATTCATACGCTGTAGGTCAAACTCAGGCCTGTTCAGATGTCAGCTACATTTAGGAAATGCCTAACTGTCAGGCACAAAAACATATAGAAAATGTATCCCACTGCTCTTCTATTCAAGTGAAATCACACATTTGTTTCTAGTAAAACACTTTTAGTTAACTGTGACCGTGTGTCTAGCAGCCAGGTGTTAATTCTGTCAAGAAGGTTTTATTCCAAATATGCCCTATGTCAACACTTTCTGAACCCATATTGAAATGCCCTACCAAATCTCTTCTTTCTAGCGATCCTCGGATCTTTCTATTGTAGGCAGTTGTTTGTTACATTTATTTTCAAATTGGTTTGCACAAGAGAATCTCTGTGGCGAAGTGTTACGCCATCAAACTCGTGTTCTTAAGATTGTGAGTAGTTCAGAACACGTGTGCAATTTTTCCGGTGACTTCTGGAGGTTGTCGCTGGAGCTACAAAGTTCATGTTTTGTGCAATGCTCAAGGCAAGCAGCTTGCCTTTCTGCAGAGAGAGACCAAGCCATATGGGAATAACACTCGGCAATGAATCAAACCCTTTTGACTTAGTACTTTTAGTTTGCATGAAAGCAATGATCAGTCATGCCATGTCTTTCTGACTTAAGTTTAGTTGCAAATCCTTTACAGGATGTAGCAGTCAACTCCAGCATTTTTTTTGCCTGTATGGGATTTCTGGGCAAGTTTACGTTCAGTAGTTTGCTGAACAGTGCATGAAATGCCTTTGAATATAAATGTTACAGACGAGTTCTAAGAATATCTTCGATAAAGAAAAGAACAAACGCATCCTTACTTCAAGAGCTGAATATTGAAGAAGATTGGCTATTAAAGACGATAAAACAAAAAAAACTGAAATATTTTGGTCACATTTAAACGTCACGAAAGTTTGGAGAGAATAATAATGGAGGTCATCCATTGGATGACTCTTCCATGCCTGGGAAGAGAGGAAGAGGAAGGCAAAAGAGAAGATGGGTGCAGGATGTGGTGGATGATCTCCAGATGGGTGTATCAGATACGGGACATCTTGCTTATGATCGAGAGGTTTTCCGGAAGGTTGTTACGTGAGCGAGGTTCTGCAAAGGACATGCCACTGAATGAACCAGTTTGCTATTGCATTCTGAATGAGTAACACTCATACCATTGTAAGCAAACCAATACAAAGGCAGTTTGCTTCCAAATTGCCCACAGCTGTGTTTAGAATGTGGTTTACAGGATTACGAATTGCATTCATCACCCTGTCATCACGGACCTGGCTTTCCGACTTATGATTCTTTAATGCACATTTGCATTCAGTCTTTTGTTATTTGTACAGCATGTGACCAGTTTAGCCTATATCAAACTGCGTTACAGTGGGACAATGGAAGAGAGTGAACAATGTCTGGACACAACACTCAATGTTTTCTACATTCTACTTTATGCTGTCTCTTTCTACCTGTATCTGTGCTCTTTAATATAAGGCCATTGTTGCATTTGCAACAGACAAGCCAATGTTCTTCCTATACAAATTTAATGTAATAATCACAGAGCTATAATTATCAACTGTAACTAATAACAGGACAAGGTTAATCCCATGTCGGATACTACCTTAGGAGTGTAAGGTATCAGGCCCTCACATATACTAGGGAATGGCATGCCATGGGATGACAAGCTCCCTTCATTTAAACCACTTAGTGAGTACATTTGTACATACCACTTTAACAGGCATAGACCACTTCATATTTTTTTTTAAAATTAAGTTGCATGTCCTTCACAGGATGTAGCAGTCAACCCCAGCATTTTCGCTGTCCGTGATTCCTGGGCAAATGTTACATTCAGTAGTTTGCCATTGCTTTCTGAACGACCGGCTCCTATACCTTTTTCGAAAAAACCAGCACCGCTGTGTTTCGAACCCGGGTATACGGGCTCACAAACCGCGTTCACAAGCCCTTAGCCATAGAGACCACTTCATATTAGACACTGTGAAATACTAAAGACTGTACATCTATTAGGTTATGTATCAGGTGGGGTGACAGACTTAACCAGGTGTGCCAGAGTAGTGCCATGACCTTGTTTCAGACTGATCACTGCAGCCTCAGATCTGACCCCTAGAGACTGAGCAACCATACTTTGTATAATAAAATATGGAAACAGCAAAGACAAAGAACAAATTAATACAAGACAAAGATGAATACAGAAAAGAGAAAACAAATGAAACTAACAAAGAAAACAACACACACAAAATGAGAACATAAAAGGGAAAGAAATGAAACTAAGAAAGAAAATATAAAATAAAAATATGAAAACAGAGTTAGAGGAAAAAGGAAAGAAAATGAAACTAACAAAAATAATAAGACAGAATAAAAGACAAATATGAAAACAAAAAAGGGCCAGAAACTAATAAAGAAAGAATAGAAGATAAAATATGAAAACAGAGAAAGAGAAAGAAATTAAACCGACAAAAGCAAAGAAAGACTTAAAGACAGTTATGAAAATAGAAAAAAAAGAGAGAGGAAAACAGAAAACAAGAAAGAAAGAATAAAAGACAATTATGAAAATAGAAAAAGAGAGAAAGAGGAAAAGGTACAGAAATCAAACTAATGAAAGAAAGAAAGAAAGAAAGAAAGAAAGAAAGAAAGAAAGAAAGAAAGAAAGAAAGAAAGGGGACACTTACCCGATGAGCTATTTTGCTGCCCACCTGCAGCCACAGCATAAGCTGTCAAAGGCGATGGTGTTGTCGATGGATGATGGTTGCTATTCACAGAATTGCTGTCTGAGTTTTGTGCACTTGTACTACTGAAAATGACAGGAACAAGACAATTGTTCACATATGCATCACTAGAGCACTTCCAGTGTTCTGAATTCAATCTATACCAAGCATATTTCATCAGATCATCACGTAGATCCTCCCTTCAGGACCAACACACTTCCAGTTTTCTTCAGACAAGTGTTTAACATGTGGAAGAAATAGTAAAAGAACCTGTGGCATAACTGATATTTTTTTTTGCACCCACTCGCTTTGAAATCAAGCACAGTCAATACACACTACTTCTAGTAGTAGTAGTAGCACTGGACTGAATTTTACGTGTGACTTAGCTTTCCCTATTACCAGTGTCCCTTGCCATCAAGTGAACCCACTTTGACAGCAGATGTACTTGTAATTTACATCCCCAGAAACATTGCGGCCAAGCAATTGGTATCAACTCAAAACACCATATTTGATAAAAATCAAAAATTCTCATGGACTGGATTAAATTACATTGGCTATGCCAATGGTAGCGTAGCTACTGGTAGTCCCCCATGTCAAGGAATAGGGAGCAGATGGGGAGCTACACACATCAGATGACTTGTAGGCAGACTGGGAACAAAGGCTAAGGAAAGCAATCACAGCCAGACAGGTCAAGGAATAGGGAGCAGACGGGGAGATACACAAATCAGATGACTTGTAGACAGACTGGGAACAAAGGCTAAGGAAAGCAACCACAGCCAGACAGGTCAAGGAATAGGGAGCAGACGGGGAGCTACACACATCAGATGACTTGTAGGCAGACTGGGAACAAAGGCTAAGGAAAGCAATCACAGCCAGACAGGTCAAGGAATAGGGAGCAGACGGGGAGCTACACACATCAGATGACTTGTAGGCAGACTGGGAACAAAGGCTAAGGAAAGCAACCACTAATAAAAGAGGTTAGCATGGCCAAATAGATAAAAACATGTGTTCTTAAACATCCAATGTGCTGATGCCGAGGTAGGGGGTTCAAACCCTAGACCGGTCAGTTGGACTAGAATACTGAACTCTTGTCCTTGACATATGGATATAAGTTACAAGTACCTTTGAAGTCAGAGTAGGTTTGCCTAATGGTGAGGCGCACTGGTAATAGGGAAAGCTAGTTAATCTACACACAAATTCAGTCCAGTGCTATTAGAAGTAATGTGTATGGACTATACTTTGAGTTGAAAGCGAGCCAGTGCCAAAATAACCTAAAACATGCTTGTTGAAGCTGGAAGTAATGAGCCACGCACTTCATAATGATGAGATAGGAAACCATCACAAGCAATTATTGTTTCTGTATGAAACATAGAACTCACACTTTGTGATTTTTTTTTGCATATTCTTTTTTACAGGACATCACTGTCAACACCAGCATTTTACTGCTGTTGTTTTATGTCTTGGCAAGTTTATGATCAGTAGTTTACCATTGCTTTCTGAACAACCAGCTCCCATAACTCATTATGCACAAAGCAGTCTGCTGCCAAATCGGTCGCAGCTGTGTTTCAAACACAGGTAAGTGGGCTTACGAATCGCGCCTGTAAGCCCTTCACCAAGGAGACCGGACTTTATGATCTGCTACAACAAAAATGCCAAATCTAGCAAGCAGGGCAAGAAATTAGCCCCAACCAACGTTCAGAAACTCAAAAACCATGTTAGTGGTATATGTGAAACCTCTCCAGTCCAATGCACTGGTGTTTAGGTCACATAAGTCCCGAAGAGCTTGCATATTTTGGGGTGAGGTTGGTGTAGACTCCTCCCAGCCTGGTCAGGAGAACCCCAACCAACGTTCAGAAACTAAATAACCATGTTAGTGGTATATGTGAAACCTCTCCGGTCCAATGCACTGGTGTTTAGGTCACATAAGTCCCGAAGAGCTTGCATATTTTGGGGTGAGGTTGGTGTAGACTCCTCCCAGCCTGGTCACATAGTACCATCTCCACAGGGACTATCAAAGAACTCATTTTACCCTCTCCAATCCCAGAAACCAACAGGGTGTGCAAGATTGGCACTGGAAACTCACATCTGCAGAGAGGCACAGGACTGGTCTACTCAGAAGTTCCTCAAAGTATTTGAATCATGTGTTCATCTGATCTTTAATAATGGTGAAAACTTTCCCATTACTATTTGTAATAAGTCGACATACTGGATATATTTTCCTAGGTGTCTTGTACAGGTCTCTGAGGTTTCCACTTCCTTGGTGGCTAGCCTATTTTTGTTTTGTTACATTTTGATGTCTCATTTCAAGGGCCATTGATTAGATTTATATGTCTCACTCAACATCCGTCTTTGTGTACCAGGGGTAAGACATTCCCACACACCGGATTTCTCCTGAGTTCACTCATGTAGTTTTGCCAGTCAGCCAAGACTATTGCCCGTGATGTGGCCACAGCCATATACAAACAGCATAAGGAAGCTACACATGAGCCAGATAGAGCGAGCAGAACAAATCTGGCTCCTGACTATCCTTACAGGAGCATTACTTTAAAAGTTAAAATAAACATTGACAGTGGCCACTGGGGAATCCAGATTTCTTTGACCACATGTATGAAGAGACCACATTAAAATGGTTTGGATTCACACAAAAGAGACCACCATACACATCACACGTTGTTTTGGAGTTAATGCTAACTATATGAACACAGATAAATTAACTTTCTGTACCACCTCATTTTTGTGAAAGTTGCCTGCTCAAAGAAGACTGGTTTACTGACAGAGTTTATGCCAACTACATAAACACATGAGAGCCGCAGTTGCATAGTGGCTAGATGATCGCCTGCCTGTCGGCTGGTGGTGTCAGTTCAATCCACTTCTGATTTTTTATGTCAACCCAGCCTAAAATGGGTACCAGGAAATGTCTTGGGAAGTAAAGGCAGCCAGCCTGATGCTTACACCACCCACAAAGTGCCCACTGGTCTATTAAGAAATATTGGTCTGGCCTTGTATGCTTAATGTGCCTTAAAGCCTGAAAAATGGTCCTTTACTTACTTTTACTTAAAAGAACACACAAAGTGACTATTTCTGGACTACCCACTTACTTTTACTTACATGAACACACAGAGAAAGTGACTATTTCTGGACTACCCACTTACTTTTATTTACATGAACACAGAGAGAAAGTGACTATTTCTGGACTACCCACTTACTTTTACTTACATGAACACACAGAGAAAGTGACTATTTCTGGACTACCCACTTACTTTTACTTACATGAACACACAGAGAAAGTGACTATTTCTGGACTACCCACTTACTTTTACTTACATTAACACACAGAGAACGTGACCATTTCTGGACTACCCACTTACTTTTGTGAAAGTTGTCTGCTCAAAGTAGACTGTGGTTTAGAATTCCCCGAAGGTGCAGGGGATGCACTTTTCTTCTGTCAATGAGAAAACAAAACCGGTATATAGCTATATGAATTGTGATTATATTGTGTGATTATATACATCATGAACAACAACCCACCATAATAATCTGATCCATTTACTGGCTGTCAGTTTCTAGTATACAATTTTTTAAATAGTAAATGAACTTTTTAAATTCCCATGGAAGATAGTTAGTTAGCCGAGGTTCTAATTATGGTCGTCCCCATTATGCTCCATTCCCGTGCCAGCGAATATCACACAAAATGCTCCTCACTGTCCAATGCTCGCACAGGTACACTGTGCATAATGCCGCCGTCAGAATGTCAACACAAAATGCATCCACGAATACCACAGTTCATCGTCGATGACTCGGCAGTCACCAGAAAGACCTCATTGACCCGGGTTTTCTCACATGGTTCGGTCTTTTACCGCAGAGCGACCCGCCGAAAGTGTCGCACAAAGCACGAACTCCACAGCTTCAGCATCGACTCCCAGGAGTCTCCCAAAAAATGCACTCATGAAACGAAAGGGCAAAACAGTCAATTCAGCAATGTCCGCTAGCCATTGTTCCAAACATGCAGTTCACTGTACAGGACAGATGTAAAAGTATTCCACACGAATTTCATAGCTCACAGTGTCGCCCACTCAGTAGCAGAGCAACAGAACCATGTACTACCAGTCCAACATGGAAGAAACCAGCTGTAGGTATCTGATGACTGAGGACCACCACATTCCATGTGCACAGAGGAATAGATGATCAGTCTCTCCCTCCACTAGCAATTGACAAGAGTCAACCCTCACCTGACAGCAACCTTGCCACTGCCAGCACAACATAAATGCATCTATAAAAATCATAATCTCTAATATTATTTTAAAACTACATTAAGAAGTCAGTTTATCACAATATACATACAGGAAATTCTTTAATGTGTGTTTTTATAATGCAAAGTTTGTGAAAACTTAATAGGTGTATAACAAAACTGTTTCAGTCATAACTTAATGTTCTTGTTTTTTCAATTCCAGTTGCACAACCAAACTTTAGAATAGGTGGGCCATGCAATCCACCACATTTGTCTATTAGTTGACTTGCGTGTTGTATGAAAAAGTGTCAATGCCTTGAAGTAATTATAATACATAACACAGCAGGAAGATGTATGTGACTTTATTGCATAAGCCAGGTAATTAATTGTTCAACATTTCTTTGTGTCTTCATGATTCAAGTTCTTATGGTGTACTTTACTGTTTCCTGGATCAGGTTCTTGCTTAGTGGCTTCTGCACTGATGTACATGATGAGCAGAGCACCAACCCTGGACAACCATAGAGGGCAATGTTTCCACTAATGGCTGAAAGGTGTGGTTGCTTTGGACTCATTAAATCACTGCGGTGTGGTCGTATTTTACTCTCCACCCAATAAATGTGCAAGCTCAGAAAGTTTTTATTTGGTGACCACCAAGACACTTTTTGCCACCTAAATGTCTTGGGGCATTTAATGTAGCAGATCACTGCCAGTCAGTTTTGGGAAACTTGCATATGAAGCATGAACTGTATTCAGTAGGATTCTCAATCAATAACCATTTTAAACTTCACTGCTATATAACCAGTATTGTGTCTTAGAGGATAGCAAGACTGCACATTCATAATCCCCCCCCCCCCCAATCATACCAAGCCCAGGGTTCAAAATCAGCTGTCGGCGGTTTGGAAACAGATCACTTTGCGCTGATTTTGATGGTATGAGGCATCCATCATTGTCTAGTAAATCAAAAACAGCCAATAAATTCTGAGGATGATTGCAACATCTTGTAAAGGATATACAAGTAACTTTTAATACTCAACAGGAAAAACACTCAGTGGACATTAGATGACACCATTGATGAACATCAGAGATTAGTTGATGAGTGCCAGAGGCTTTTCCCTTTCATGGTTTCTGGTCACTGCAGCTCTAGGGACCACCAAATCCTAGATCCCCTGCCAGTTTGGTTCAGACTTATCACAGAACCGCCACTCGAGGTGCGGCACACAGGTTTCCTGTGTACACAACAGTATTAACTTTTCTCTCATCCCTGTGATTGACACCACCACAAAACAGTAGACACATAATAATTAAAAAGATAAAATGTTAGTTCAAACCTGAAAAGCAATATCAGCACAGTTTACCTCTTCTGACTGAGATTTATGTCTTTTTCTGTCAACTTCTTCATGTTTTTCCTGTTAAAAAGTTAGAGAGAAATTCAATAATTAACTCCATAGCATTTACTAAACACTCTGAAATACATTAAATGCCAGCATTACATTCCTCAAAATTATGGAAACTATGATGCAGTAAAAAAAATGTGTTGCCTATCCCTTATGGGACGTTGCAGTCAACACCAGCATTTTTCAGCTGCTGTTGATGTACTAGGCAATTGTTACATTCAGTAGTTTGCCAATGCTTTCTGAATGACCGGCTCCCATACCAGCATGATATAACTCAACGCAACACGGTCTGCTGCACAAATCGGTGGCAGCTGAGCTTCGAACAGCCTGGTACCCGGCTCATGAACCGCGTTCGCAAGCCAGTTGCCGCAAAAGCATAGTTATAATTTACATTTTGGGACAGGACAGAATAATAAATAAAGAAAACTGACAAAGCAGTAAATTCTACACACCAGAAACTGCCCTCTGCATTAATGCCGTGGCATCTGTTGGAAACCGGTCATGTGATTGATAGACACAATGTGTTGTGTGTGAAGTTTTAACACACAAAATGGACAAATGTTAAACAGTATGCACCTAAACAAATCAGACAATAAATTCTGCAATCTATTCTCTGTGTCTTTGTTATTCAAATTCACTACTGTTTTGAATTTATATTTTTGTTACTAATTGCATAATTTTCTTTATTCATCATGACAGCCATAATTTTGCCATTAATATGATCATATAAGAAATGAACTGAGCTCACAGAGATGCAGTTTCTTCAAAGAATGTTCAGAATCCCATGGCCAGCTAGAGAAAAACCAATATCCAAGTAATACAAAAGACAAATTCGCAAAAACAAGTGATTCCTGACATCAGAACAAGACAATCACCATTTTGTTGGTCACATTAAGAGACAAGAGAATCTGGAAAGACCACAGCACTGTTAAAGTTCCACAAGAACAAAGACTTAAAGCCCAACAAAAAATGTGGGCAGGAAAAGGTCTTACGTTCAGTAAGACAATCTGCCTATGGGAAGAGGAATGCAGAAAAGAAATCTCAACCGTCAACATTTGAAGATAAGCCTCAGCTGCTGGGGTCTAGAGAACAGCAGATGCTATGCAAACACCCTAATGTGTTCATAATGAAGAATATTTCAATTTCACCTGAATTACATTATACATTTATCTGGTTTGTCATGAAGGCAAGCGTGGGAGGGTTCTCACGCAAGTGAGAGAGCTGGGAAAATATTACAACATATAATTATCGTTTCTTTACTTATTCAGTTCGGTAGAGATTTGTCCGCAGCAGACGAAAAATATCTCCGGGGAGCCTATTCTCGCCGGTCGCGAGATCCCCACAGTGGAAGGATAGGAGATTTTCGCTCGCAATAGACGGGCAATATCTCCTGCAGTATCTCCGGCAGGCCTACTCCCGCTGGTCGCGGGGTCCGCTAAGGTCAGGCGGAGAGTCTGACGATAGTGCACGCTTTACACAGGTCCGGACACTTGTGATTGACAGATGTGTGCGTCCTTATGGTCCGGGCGCGTACGAGGCCCTCACCTATGGGACTTGGCTGAACGCCTCTAAGCCGGGTCCCGTGGGTTCCAGGGTCTGGCCATCACTCGCCACCTGCTCGTGGTGGCGAGGTCTCGGAGGTTTGACGCTGTGCCGCCAGCGTCTGCAGCCTACCTTGTGCCAGACGTATTGGTTACCCATTCCTCTGGAAAACACAAGATTAGGCCGAGAGAGGGAACATGTCGTTTGGGCACCACATGTTTCTCTGAAAGCTCTGCCCAGGCATTGTGATGGAATATTGGCCACATTCCAACTCACATACTTTGGTCTGTCAAGACTGCAAGGTGCCACTCACAATTACCAACGGAAAGAGGATCAGTGGAAGAAAAGCTAAAAGTTGCATTGCCCTGCTGATACTGCAGTGTGGAGGGGTTTTTTTCTCAACTTTAAATCCAAAGTTAAAAGATTCTTATCTTACAGAGGCTGAGAACCTGTATGACAATTTGAGATAGTGTTCTCACTACATGGACCCGGCTTAACAAAGGAAAACATGATGAAAAGGAAAGCCAACATAAGCATGAAACACCAGCATGCAGGTTAACATGACAAACTGGCAAGATGGCAGTACTCACATTGGAATGATTGGCGTTAACACTAGGACTAGGAGATGGAGAACTTGAGTTAGTTGACGAAGGTGTGCTCACTTTGTCCACCAAAAATTCATCACCTTCAGTTGGCGATGATGCTAGTGCTGGCGCATCCGCTGTTTCATTGATAAGGAAGAGAAAACAATGTGTGAATACATCTATGATATACATATGCATACATGAACTCATACAGGCTGTATTGCTTGAAAATATTGCCGTTCCAAGTTTTGTATTCACCATCTGTGCAGTTCATGCAGCATGTACTGCTAAAGTGTGTGTTATTTTCGGTAAAGTTTTCCACATTACAGCTCTATTCACAAATGGTGTTGGAATTTTCCAGCCTGGTCTAGTTGGCAAGTATGTATGTTTTTTCATGTTGTAAAAGACCTTGTGCAGTTCGGCCAGAGTAATGTTATTAATGTTGTTGACAATTGAAACATGAAGTTCACTGATTGTGTGGGGATTATTTTTGTAACACACTTTTCCTCTATGTGCACCCCAGAGGTAGTAATCCAGGGAAGTAAGGTCTGGAAAACTTGCAGGCCGAATTCTTCAAAAGATTATACGATTTGCAAAAATGCCATCTAAGAATTCTAGTGATTTTACAGCTGTGAACAGTTGCACCACCTTTTTGAAACCAGGCGTGTTAAATTTCCTGCTCAGAAAGTTCGGCTACGAATGATTCCAGAATGTTAGTCCGGTATCTTTCAGAATTTACAGTTATCGTTAAAGAAAATTGGACCGATTATGCTTATATGACTCATTGCACACCACACTCCTACTTTCTGATCGATGATAGGCACTGGGTGCAAGGCATGGGGATTTTCATCACTCCAAAGACGATCATTCTGACTGATCATGTACCCAAAAAGATGAAACATGCTTTGTCCATGAAGCAGAGCTGAGATACATGCAACTTTCACTCGACACATCTGACTTCTTCCCAGTGTTTGTTCATCAGGTTAGCCTTCCTAGTAGTTTCGCAGGACATTCCACACTCCCAAAGTGGTGAAATTTTTGTTTTTCCATCTACAAGTGGTACCCCCAACTCCCCAAAACCCATGCAGAACAGATGCATGCATTTAAATCAGCCCTCAAGGGCAGAACATGAGTTATCTTTGACATCCCGGGAGACTTTACCGGCTGCCTGGTCGAGGGGTTAGCAGCTTTCTCCGTTAACCCCGAATACTCTCATGGTCGACGTGAGCGCACAAGAATCAGAAGTGGTTCGAGTCGCGCCAGTGACTTATGAGAGTATGGAGCCGGTCGCTCAGAAAGTCGTGGCGTGCTGATGAGCGTAATCTAGCCTAGGAATCAACATACAGCTGAAAGATGCTGGTTTTGACCACAATATCCTGAAACAGGATGGAAACGTGGAAAAAAAAAAGGTAAAAAAATCCCGGGAGACTATAAATGCAGAGCTCATGATTTGGTACTTAGCTCAGCCTAGGAATGATCACATCCCACACTGGCGGCTTAACCTCACTTCCATATATACAGCCTCACATTCATAATAAGCTACAATTTTAGAGACCAGATAAGAACAGTATGCAGATTCTGGGCTTTGATGAACTCAGCGCAGTACCAACAGCTCTCACAGTGCACTTTGCTGCTATTTTCCAGTATCTGGGTCTTGGTTGGCGACTTCAGAATTGATGTGCACAAAGAGCAGCATGGTCCAAGCTGAGCAACATCCTTTGAAACTATGCAGACCAATGTTATTGCTTGAAACTATGCAGACCAATGTTATTGCTTTCTCCCCTGGAAGGGGGAAGGCTTTGGATGTACACAAATCGAACCAGAACTGTGTGGTCAGATTTGACTTTCAACCTAATGAATCTGTGAGCACAGCAATTTTAATATGGCGACCATTGAGGCACTTTTCGCCAACAAAATTCCTCAAGACATTGTCATGTAGCAAATTAGGAACAGTCAGGGTCCTTCCTTTAATTTTGAGACACTTGCATATGAAGAGGTTGTCTCTTATAGAACCTTTATTCAGTTTAGTAGGCGACCTGTGGTGGATATCTGAACCAAATTGTCATTCAGTAGATTCTTTTTTGATGGACTTTTGAACTTAATTGTCATTTAACAGCAACCACACTCTGTAGACATTAGAACCCATTTGTCAAATTTGTAGAGCACACTATAGATGGACATCATTAACCCATTATTTTGGGTTGGGCTGGTAAGGGCCACTTCATGGTTTCTGATCACTGCATTTCTTGGGGCCACAAACTCTGAGATCCCCTCCAGTATGGTTCAGGTCTATGCCACATTAATCCCTGGTGTACAAGGGAGTATAGCAGAACTCTTTCATAGGGTTCCGTAAAACACGCAGAGCCCGCTGGTGCCCAAGGTGAGGCAGAGGGTATCCCTTTATATGCAACACAACGACCATAACTTCTCCCTACGAGATCACCAACACCGTGGAAATTAACACAGCAAGATTTCTATCATGTTGGTAACAGCTGGTCAACAGATGGTACCTTGCTTGCTATTGAATTATTGAAGAAACCCTGGCCCAGCCCATGCAAGCAGGATTCAAACTTCCCAGGCTGGGTGCAGACCAACAATCTAATTTTCTTTCTTTCTTCTGTTTGACAATGGTATCAGAGCATCTCATTTTTTTAAGTGGCTAATGGTATCAGTGCATCTAAGAGTTATTTTCTGCCCACTTGTTAACTTTCTTTGCTTTTTTGCTATCTTCCTTGCTATTGTAGCACACCAAAGTACTTATTTTACAACTTGGTACATCAAAATGATGGTTTCAAGACTGCCTCTCAATATAAAATTCTCAATTCTGGTAACGAAAACATTTTATAATGGTATACTGATACCATTATGGTATACTAAAAAAGATGATCAACATTGTCGCTGTAGACTATTGTAAACAATAAAAAAAGGCCCCAGTTTGAATCAGAAGAAGACACAGGTAATGGTAATATTAAAAAAACAGATCATGATCAAATGTACAATTAACGTTAACATTAATTTGGGACACAAATATTTAGAAGCATGGATAGCATCAGATGTGAGATGTATCACAGAAATGAGCAGAACAGGATAAGCACACACCACATTTTTTAAGGACAATTAAAGCAATAAGAGCCTGTCACTGGAAGTTAGAAAAAAAGAAAAGCAAATTGACCCTTGATACCATACAAATGTGCTTTAACAGAAAAATGCTGAAAATACCTGGGACAGTCAAAAAGTCATTGTTTATACAAACTGCTGTCTCTAATTTATAAATGCAACTTATTACTAAACAGAAAGAGAATGTTAATTTTTTTTTTTTTTTGCGCTCACTCGCTCTGAACTCAAGCGTAGTCCATACACACTACTTCTAGTAGTGCTGAACTTAATTTTGTGTGTGGATTAGTTTTTCCTATTAACAGTGTCCTCGCCATCAGGCGAACCCACTCCGACTTCAGAGGTAAGAGGATATCAATGTTTTGACCACATTATGAGAAGAGAAAAACTGAAAAGTTTAATAACAAAAGAGATAGAGGAAGACAGCAAGAGAAAATTTGAGACTGTTTTCATCATAACATGAAAAAAATATCAGGAGATGAATTCTGATGAGAAACATGATCGCCCAAGCTAGTGGGCAAGGCATTTGATAATGATAACACTTAAAAACATCAAGCAATCTTAGATATCAAGAACCTGGAGCAAACTACTTGCACTTACTGCCTATTTCTTCCAGATCTAAGTCATCATACAAAAATGCATTTTCTTGAAAATTAGGATCTTGATTTGATTCCACATAATACTCAATATCTTCTCGGAGTTCCCTGATCTAAATTCAAGAGTGAGAAAAAAAAGCATATGTTCACGTCTAGTTCTTACATACAAGACACAGCAAGCTATTATGATGTAACAATACTCATCATTTCATGAAAAATAGTCGCATACAAAAGTCGACTTCATTGCACCACGTTTTTATCATATATGGCTGAGTCTCTTTCCGCAGCGCGAAAAGCGCTGCATGAACTCTGTAGCTTAAGCGATGACCTTCAGGAGTCTCCAAAATAAAATGCACTCGCGAACCGAAGAGTGTGGCATGGAATCAAACCCACAACCTTCGGAGCCCAAGTCAGGCGGCTTGACCACTTTGCCATGGAGACTCCATTTCACAAATACATGTACTAGGAACTTTGCTTGTGTGGGTATGTGAAGTGTTAGCGTCATCACATTTTGTAGGTGTACGTGCACGGAAGGCAAAGGTGGCCATATTTTCCTCTCAGAGGACGACAAACAATATTCATTAATACATCAATAATAATTATGGCAATCATCTCTAGATCGTTGAGTCTTCAAAAAAGTTTTTGGATGCACACACATACGCACGCAGACATACATGCATACATATATAAATGTGGCTATAATGTTTACAAAGTTCTTTAACAGTCATACGAGATGTTTATAAGTAAGTTATAATGGCTGTATATACAACTTTTCTCAATGCACATTCAGGCACAACATCTAGTCAACATAAACATAATTAATCATATCAGGAATCCACTAACCCCAACAACAGGTACACATAAACGTTTCACAACCTCTGATTGTCCTAACCTTTGCATTTAAAATACAGTGAATGACCATTCCACCCTGTCCACAACATATTCAATGAACTTAGATAGAGGGTGTATGGCTGTTTATATACATATATATCAAAGTCAACACAGATGCATAGACAAGAAGCAAACTCACCTTATCAACAGATAACTTGTCATTGTCAACTTGTCTCATGATTTTCTCTAATGTCTCTATATGAAATTTATGTCTCTCTTGCTGCTGTTTCAACTCCTCACACTTCGGGTCCTTGAAATGGAAGCAAGCAGTCATAACATGAAATTCCCATACACTGTAATCTCACAAACTCAATTTTCAAACTCATTCATTCCTCTTATGAGGGGAGTATATCACTCTTATGTATGCACATTTCTGTCTCATAAGTCATCGTGTCCAATCATGTATTTTTATACTGTTTACTAACTCTTGGCAGATTCCTTCTTACTACTCCCGTCTGTTCCACTTTTCACATGGGACAGTCAGGAGCCTTTTGTGTGATATTCACTGGCGCATAATGGGGGGCAACCCTTTGCCGTGAAGTTGGAACCGTGAATGACTAACTTTTGTTTCCTTCCCTAACAATGTTGCTAGGACAACTGCCCCATAGCCAATTCTTTTGTGATTTCCAACCATTGTGGAATTTTCTTAACATACGCAGTTTCCACAGGACTTTCAGTTGTCCTGCCTTTATCCAATAAGACTGCAATCCTATCCTAGGAAATGAGGGGATCAGGGAGAGATGTGATATCAAAATTAGAATATTAGACTAACGGTTCTTGGAAACATTCCCACCCCTATGCTGGGATTCCGAACCCTATAACCCTTGAGCCCGAGATGGGCAAAGTTACATCTCAGATGTGCTGCCCGCACTTTTCATCTCTCCAACATATAAGATGTTATATTAGGACAAGAAACTTAACAGTGAGGCTCATGAAAACATGAAGAGAACATGTCTATATGAAAGTGAATTCTCTCATAAACAAAAATTACAAAGTAAATGTAATTTTCGTATGTTATCTTTCTTAAATAAATTTTTATCCACAGATTACAATCAAGCATGTCGACAGTAAAAGCCAATGTGTAGCCTTTATTGAATAAATTTGTATCCATATAGTACAATTATACATGTTGATGTTTTGGTTAAGTTGTTGTCTTTTGTCTTGTATTCCCTATTGAGACAGGCCCTCAGCCAATTTTCTCCGAGCTGTCCTTTCCTTAGCTACCTAATGCAGCTCCATCCATGATCTTCCCATATTCATTTCTATTTCTATCCATCCTCATGCAGCTCCATCCATGATCTTCCCATATTTATTTCTATCCATCCTCATGCAGCTCCATCTATGATCTTCCCATATTCATTTCTATTTCTCTCCATGTGTGTTTAGGTATTCCTCTATATTCTTCTGCAGTGTACTCCAAACAAAAACCTTTCTAGCTATTTTTTGTTGTGTGGATTAGCTGTCCCTATTGTGTCCCTCACCATCAGGTGAACCCCACTCCAACTTCCGAGATACTTGTAATTTACATCCCCAAGCCAAGGACGACAGGTCAACATTTTAGTCCAGCTGTCCGGTGTAAGGGCTGAACCGCTTACCTCAGCATCAGCACAACAGATGTTTAAAAACACGCGATCTTACCCATTTGGCCATGCTGACCTACTTCTAGCTATACTATTCCCATGTTTTCTGAATGCCTCCGCATAACCTGAGAACAGCACTGTTACACGTGTGCTTAAAAGTTTGCTGGTTCCATTTTACCCTGTCTTGCATAATCCTAAAATGCTAATCTCATATTATTTCATCCCTTCCACCACTCGTAATGTCTTTCCCAATTCATAGTTCTAACATTCCAGGTGGAAATTATGAATGAATTATGAATGTAGTGATGGGGGGAATGAATGAATGAATGAATATGAGAGAGAGAGAGAGAGAGAGAGAGAGAGAGAGAGAGAGAGAGAGAGAGAGAGAGAGAGAGAGAGAGAGAGAGAGAGAGAGAGAGAGAGAGAGACAGACAGACAGAGAGAGAGACGGACATGCAATCAGAGAGAGGACAGCCACTGAAGTCTAGTAATTAATCAACATTAAAGATTAAGAGTTATAAAGAAATGTCTCTGTGAAGCAAAAGTCAGTCGACACAAATAACTCACTTTTCCCTTTTTTTTATTTGTACCAGCCCTTGATTCTAGTTCACTCTCAAACTGATCGAGCTGCAACTGGAGGCTATCAATGATATTCTAAAAAAAAAAAATACAAAACTTCAAATTTATTTGCACCAAAATACTAAAATTTAAAAAAAAAAAACTAAAAAACAATTAAGTTGATTTGCAAGGATCATATTCAATGCACACAAATATGTCCATAGATGCTCATCTCCTCATATACTTCATACAAGGAGAATTCCAACACAGTGCACAAACTTCATAGCACTGGCAAAGATCCATATTTATCCAAACATTTATATATTTATAACAGAAGCTCATCTATTTGTGAGCAATTGTTTTCTAATTTAGAAATGTAGCCTGACGTGCAGCAAACTATTTAGCCTACTCTTTATTTACAAATATCTAGTAGTTTTTTCAAGCCCCCCAATCCTAATTTAAGATGGCTTGGCATCCGGGCTCTACTCCAGGATCAGGACAGAGTATAACATCAACAGGTCCCCATTTTGTAAAACCCACAGCTTGATTTGCTTCTCAAGCTAGAGGTGGATACTACACCTATAAGCTATACAGCCCCTATCCCTTCAAACATTTAGCAAGTGTGACTGTGCGTGTTCAGACTTTACGATTATACAATCTAAAAGTAGTGTTAGCAGCTGCTGGGGAAGACAAGATGAGGCTTTTGGACTTATGTTGAGAGGAATTCTAGGAACACTGTGGATCGGACAGAGGAAAGATGCTGACATTTTACGGGATGTGAGTATCGAAGAGGGCTGGCTGACAAACAGCCTTATGTCTTGGAATCTGAAATACCTTGGCCATATCAAGTGCCACAGTGATTAAGAAAGAACAGTGATGGAAAGCATTGTTCTTGGAAGAACAGACAACTGTCGACCAACATGGCGGACACATGACATTAAAGACACCTGGGCATGAAAATGAATAAGGCAGTGGAACTGGCGAGATTAAGGAACTGTCTGGTGTGTTGTGATGAAAAAGATGTCATGCTTCAGACTGTTTACATGATGATGAGTATGGGTAATAAAAGAGTCGCATTAGTCCGTCAATAGATATCTACCAAAAACTAACATTAACAATCAATATTTACAATCATGTATTTGACTGTATAGTTTGATTTAGTCGACGGATCAACATCACGACACACCGGAGTAACCCATAAGTGCTCCGTTCTACTCCTAACTCAAGCCTGAGTCTCGAGAATCTCAGCTCAGTGCATGAACTCCTGTAGCACCGGCGAGGATCCTTAAATACTTTGGGTAGATTTTTAACTCGAAATTTTGCCCAGGCAGCGCCGTTAGGCTACTCTTTCTCGATTTCCAACTGCCAAGGGATTTTTTACGTGTGCAACAATACATACGGGCATCCGATCTCACTACCCAGAGACCAGGGGAAATTTTGTTACTAGAAGTCCACGTGAAAAAATCCCGTCCTCACCGGGGCTTGAACCCGGGACCTCCAGCACTCGAGGCGGACACCATACCTCGAGACCACTCAGCCCCCTATTTGACTGTATGGTTGATTCATTACATTCATCAATGCAAGCACTTCTATTCCTTTATAATGAACATGATGTAAGAAATATTTACCGACAACCACTGGGTAGTATCTGCTTTCTCTTTTGTTTGAGGGTCTAGCTTAGCAGCAGCACCTAGACCATCTTTAGAGTATGCTTTTGTCTTTGTTTCTCGTTCTACCACCTTAAAGCGCTCCATTTGCTGTGAAAGGAGGCAAAAATCAATCGATCAAGAATACTGTATTCACTCCTAATAACAACATTGCTTTCTTTCAGTGACTGTTTTAGAACACCTGCGGTCTATGTGGCAAAGTGGTTATCTTTGTAATATCATAAATCATTGTAAAGAATTCTGGAGGGAAAAATGCATTCTCAAACATCAATTTGTATCTAGACTTCTGGTACTGCAATTTGATAGGAATTGTTGTTCTGTGGCATAGAAGTTAGCGTTGTGCTTGCAGTGATACAGATTCAATGCTTAGCAGTGGTAGAATTTTATTCCCCACACCAATACAGCTCTTCTGTCAACTCAGCCTAATAAAATGGGTTATCTGGAGGTTTGAGTGGTTGAGGTTTAACGTGCTTACACTTTCTCTTTTGACCGCTGTGAAGAGAGTTTGTTCCACATGCTGTCAGGTGGACTTCCTAAATGTTGACTTCCAAACCTTGACTTGGGACAATTACAAATGCTTGAGGCTTCACCTGATGGAGAGGGACACTGGTAACAGGAAAAGTTCATCTTTGCCAGTGCACTCATTAGCAGTAGCAACGTGTGTGTGGGTGTGCATATTCTGGAGTTTAAAGTGAATGAACGCTGAAAACAATACTAGGTACCTGAGAAAGGTCATTTGTTATTGTTTATCTTTCATGCGTTTTAATGCTATTGTTCTTTTGTTGTCAAAATTTGCTTCATAAGTGATGTTGAATGAAAGAATATATGAGAGGAAATAGAGAAGAAGGGCAGAATGTCAGACAGGCCTGCGTGCTCAATTCTTAACCCTTTGAAAATAAAGACATAAATAAAAAAACTGGTCCCTGCACCTCATCATGTCACGATACAGTACATATGAAGGTCTAATAACTTACATCTCTAAAGCAGTATCTGCCCTGGGACCACGTCTCCCCCTCTGGTAGATTTCTGACATATATTGCCTAAATTAATTCTGTATTTCTACTAAAAACTGTCATAAAATTTCTCAGCAGTTACCGTTTCGATTAATTTGCGATGATCTAGAAGCGAAGACTTGTCTTTGATGTCGCTGTTGGTAATCCATGACTTGATCTGATCTCGAAGCCTCTGTTAAAGAGTAAAAAATTAATTAAATAATGCTACTAGATAGTTGATCTCCACAAATCTCCCTTATAGTGTCTTTACACAAACACCAATCCTCTATAAATATGTCTTTAGACAAAAATTGTCACAAAACCATTTTTTTAAAAAATAAGCAAATCTATTGGTGACTAAAGTCACAATACACTAGGTTGATACTCAAATTTGACACCCTTTACAAGCCTAATATTAAAACATTTTTTTGTACTCCAGAAATGTGACAACAAGAATACATTTACTTCACATTCATCAATAACAGTTTTCAATTTGTCAGTTCCATCACATGATGGAATAATGAGGATTGTCACCATCACATTCCAAACTGGTCCATAAGTGCTCCGATCTCTTCCTTAATATTCCTGTATATTGAATAATTGCACAAGTTCTGTGTTTATTACTACTACTATTCTTCTTTCGTTTACTTGAAAGTTGTCTTGATCTTCAATGTTGCCTCTTGTATGAATGTATTGTATTTTTTTTAGTTCCCTTAGGGATCCAGAGAGTTTATCTTCCACTATAGTTTCTGTAGGCCAGAGGTTTGCCTAGATGTCATATTTTGGGCAATTTTGGAGCATGTGATCTGCTGTCTGCAGTGTAAATTCACATGTGCACATGTCTGATTCGTCAATCTTGAATTTTGTACACAGTGGTTGTGTAATCTATTGTGTCCTGTTCTGAGGTGCAGAATAATTATTTGTTCCAGTCTGTCCATAAAGTGGTAAATGTCTTTGTTGATTACTCAAAGGTCTTGTGTCCTGACAAAATGTTCATGTCTGGTGACTCCTCGCTTCACCCCCATCTCCCTCATTCTGAACAAGGAAAGATTCCCAAGCATCCTTAGAGTCTTGATAGATAAAGACAGCACCTTATCTGAAGTAGTTGGGTACTGACTGTCAAATGAGAGAAAAAAAGACAAAAACAAATCTTACAACCAAAGAACATGTTATAAATATTTATAAACACTTGTTCACATCCACAGTACAATACTGCATGCAGCTCAGAGATATGCAGCTCAGTAAGTTGAGAGATAGCATGAGTAAACGTACAAATATAATATGGAGACAGTCACCACCTAGATCAGGTACATGCACTAGCCACTTTAGTAACCGATTACCGAATTTTAACAAAAATATACTTGCGGTTTTGTTTGGCAACTATTTCTTGTGTCTTCATTTTAAGATTAAGGAGATTTAGGGATCTTGATAAAGATTTTACCACCCCGTTTGGGCATTTTACATTTCTGGCAAATCGGAAACCCTTGTTATACCGGAGAATCAGGCTGTCTATTCTAAGCGGTAAGTAAACCCGTAAATACCGTTTTATGAGACTTACTACATTGTTATACTATGCATTATTAAATTTAGCATCCATTTTTATGTCTGATTTGTAATTTTGGACCATTTATGTTGACAATAAATGTCACACTGAAATTATGAAGATCGCATGCTGTAATGTAGTATTTACTAGTATTTCAATGGCGGGAGATGGCAGTTTTTCTTGTCATACTCCAGATATGAACATTTAATATTGTTATGGAATATTAAGAGCGACTACAATAATTAATGCATGTTTACATTCAACACCCATTATTGTATATATGTGCAATTTTTCATCACTCTAAACGGACCATATCATTGAACCTTAGCGAATGTGTTTTGGTCACAACTTCTCAAAATAGGAAAAGAGTATTTTCTCTTTGTGGATATTAAGTGATAAATTGATACACAAACTAATATCTCAGCTTATAATTGACCTACAGACTTGAATAAGGTACCGTTGGATTTCTTGTTTCAAGAGATATCCAACTATGCAGATTGCATAATTAAAAAGCAATTTAGAAAATGTTACTAAAGTGGCTACATGCACTGCTACAAACAAAATATATAACAAAACATCATTGGCACCTTGCCGTCTTGACAGACGATAGTTTGTGCTTTAAAAAGGCATAATAACTTTTACCTATGGCGGTAAGCGAATGTGACTGATAAGGCCAATTCGCGCTGTAAATGTTTGTTCACAGTGGGTGCTTGTGAACACGTGGTCATTTCCACCATCATGCACCATCTTATGTCTCACACGCTCGGTGTGTGACTTATCTGCAATAATTTTCTCCTTTGTCTTTATTCCATTTCTGATGTTTGCCCTCCATGCAACACGTTCAGCGGCGACTTGCTCCCAATGTGCATTATCAATGCCTGTATCGATCATGTCCTGCTTAAACATATATCTTTGTATCGTAGTAGAGGCCGACCCTGAGATCTCCTACCCGTCTGTAATTCACCAAAAAAGATGTCCTTTGGTATTCTACCATCATCCTACCATCATAGCAAAACACTAAGTACATAACCAGGGAGCCTTGATAGCACAGTGGTTAGCACACTTGCCTACCAAGACTGGTCGTGGTTCAATCCCCAAAAGAAGGAGGATAATTTGTTTCCGACCAGTGGAGTTCTGGTCTCAATTCAGCTTCATAGAAATGTGTTTTAAAAAGTTAGTTGCATACCATTTACAGGACATTGCAGTCAACCCCAGCATTTTTGGTCATTTCATAGAAATGTGAAGTGTGAAACTATGAAGTGTTGGCAAGATTAAGTCTGCCTTTGCTTTCTGAATGACCAGCACTCATACCATTGCATGACATTCGACGTAAGATGGTCTGCTTCCAAATCACTCGCAACTCTAGAAATGGGTACCAGACAATTTTCTGAGAACTGACAGGGAAGGAAAGATGAGGGAGTGAACTGGACACCCCATCTCATACATCATGACCTAGAATGTGTGGTAGCCTAACACTTCACATGCCAACTGCAGTATCTGCTACACAACTACCTTTACCTTTTATACAACCAGGAGTCAATGAAACAGACTGCAAGGTTGCTGGGGTATACCTATAAACACAACTATTAAAAACATATGAAAATGTATCACATACGACCGAAGCAGAATAGCAAATGTCCATGACAACAGCTGCATTTCCCTTTGCAATTAAAACATTCAGTACAGAACAAGATGGCCCCAAAGTTTACGGAAAAAACCGGAGGAACAAAAACAATACAAAAGATACAAACAAGCATAGCAATTTACCTGAAGTTTTTTAATCTCCTTCTTCAGATCAGTTTCAAATTTCTCCTTTTGATTGCTATTTGTTGCTGTCTGAACCTGGGGGTAACAATAAACAACAGTCAGTATTCAATGAAAACATGCAGTAGCTAAAGTAACTTCCAACATGACGTATGTAACATTTTCAAAAACCTCTATTTCCTTCTGAGTGTTTTCTTTTTCACGGCCACTTACTATTCAGCAAGCATTTGCTAACAATAAATAAAATGCATCATGCGTTTGCATCAAAATATAGTGTTTACAAATTATTATATAGTTACTGTGTGTTTGCTAACTGTCTCATGCAACATGTACTTTTAAAAGAACTCTTTCCTTGCTAATGTTTTCTTTCTTAACATGACCATTTACTATGCAATAATTCATGAAACAATGTTTAAAAACAAGTTAAATGTATCCTCCATCAAATATTATAACTATTATATAACTAATGTGACGGCTCCATGGCTAAAGGCTTGCGAACGCAGTTCGTGAGCCGGGTACCAGGCGTTCAAAGCTCAGCTGCGACCGATTTGTGCAGCAGACCATGTCGTGTTGTGTTATAACGTGCTGGTATGGGAGCCGCTCGTTCAGAAAGCAATGGCAAACTACTGAACATAACACTTGCCTAGTACATCAACAGCAGCTGAAAAATGCTGGTGTTGACTGCAACGTCCCATAAGGGATACGCAACTTTAAAAAAAACAACTAATGTACACTTGATGCCTAAACTGAAAATGCAATGATCTATTGCTTAAAAAATTGTATCTTTTTACGGGAAATAAATGTCCTGCCCTGTTAATCCAAAGTAATACACAGACTAAACAATTATCAGATAAAACTTCCTTCTAAACTTGTGGTTTAAAAAGTACAAATATATAAAATTTACAGTTAAACACAGGCAAAAAGTGTTTACCTTCTTCCAAATATCCTCGAAGGTCTCCACACCTTCGTCGACTTTTTTGAGACATCTGTCTATTTCTCCTTAGGGGAAACAGAATCACAAAATGGAAACTTATAATCATAGTTAATGAAAAACCTTGTAGTTTGCACTACAGTATGTTCCAGACAATGCAGAACTACAAAAAGTAATAGAAAAGAAATCAGGTACGAAGAAAATGTGACAAAAGAATTGCGCATAGCAAAATAAATCATCATAAAAGCTAATCAGCCTGAAAATGTGCACCCAACTTAAAGATCTGGTTTTTATGGCAACATTGGCTTCAGCTTCAAATAATTTGCTTATCAAAACAAAAGCAGTGGAAACATAAAATGGCAAAATAAATCATAACAGCCACTTGAAACTTTTAAGAGAACATATAATAAAAATATGATACATGTAAGTAAGAATCCAGGTCACAAAAGGATCATCACTTTCCAACTAAACATAAAAAATAATAGACGAGTAACATCTGCATCATGGGTGTAGGACTGGATCAACAGATCTCTGCACTCTATGACAGCCAAACATCCACTGTATGGTCAAACAGATAGTGATGAACTATACAGAAGATGGCATGTTTCCTACCTATAGAGGGTCTGTGCGTTGATCATTGCTTTGGTTTGGATTCATAAATGTGAACATGTGAAATATGAGTAAATGAGGAAGAAAATGAAATACACATCTTTAGCACCAGAGGGATCAGTATAAGGGGACCACTGACACCTGACAATAAGAGACTTTTTAGTAAATTATTTCCATAATAAAAAAGCTATTTTGTAGAAAGAACAAATTAAAGCTTATGATACAAACCAAATATGCATTTTTTACCTGTGAAGCAGGACAAAATGGAACACAAAAGAAGAAAAAGTGAACAGATATGAAGCATTCAGTCTGAAGTAATTAAGGCACTGCTACATGTTTGTGTGGAGATGTGGTTTCTTGGCAAAATGGAAATAATACCAGAACAACACCAACGAGCACGTCCTACAAGACAGCTCTGTGGCGAAGGGGTTACGGACGCAGTTCGTAATCCCGCATTCGAAACACAGCTGTATTGGTTTTTTTATGAAATTATATGGGTGCCGGTCGTTCAGAAATCAATGGCATACTACTGAATGTAAACTTGCCCAGGAATCATCAACAGCCAAAAAATGCTAGGGTTGACTGTAAAAGGACATGCAACTAGCAAAACATGTTTATCACTTTGTGCCACAATCACCTTTAGATCCTTGATTTAACCCACCAGTCCTGTCATAACTGCACACAAGGATTCACAAAAATAACTGAATTCATACATTTCAGAGTTAAATACACAAACTAGAGGTTAGAACTATTTTGCTCTGGGATACAAAAATATTCTCAGTGATAATCAACTTATTTAGAATTTTAATGCGCAGTACTGGCATGATGAGAGCCACGGTAGAGCATGGGACTAGCACACTTGCCTGTCAGCCTGGTGATCCTGTGTTCAAATCCTCTTTGAAGTGGGGATTTTTGCTGAACTAACAATGTACGTTGAGTAGTTTGCTTTCTGAATGAGAAGTCAATGTTCAAGTCCAACTGACCATGTGCAGGGGAAGGAACCCCTACCTCGCCATCAGTGGACAGGAAGTTTAATGCTAGAGCAATCAGCAGTAGCAAAAGCCAGAAGAAAATAGTCATCCTGAGAAAACTAAGTGGAACCACATGGGGAGCCAGCGGGAAAATACTTAGGAAAGTTAATCAACAGAGCAAACGACCACACCTGGAATATGGGTCAACTGCATGGTGTTCAGCATCAAAAACCACACTACAAGAGCTGCATAAGGTGCAAAATCAAGCATTTAAAGTAACCACATGAGGGATGAGATCAACCCCTATAATGGAGATGGAGAAGATGAGGAGGAAACAAGCACTGAGAGAGTACAGAGATACGAAAACGCTAATACAAGCAGAAAAGTTCCTCAGCTTGCCAGGCACTTAAAAGTCAACACAGGACGGATGAGATCAACCCCTATAATGGAAATGGAGAAGGACAGATTTGAAAACCAAGCTATGGGGTGGTTGAAAAGAAGCAGTTGTATCCACCAGACCAAATGACTATCCAGAGAAAACACTTATCTGCCCAGTTGGTATTCCCCTGAAAACTATTCCAGAGCGAACACCAAGGAAAGAGGAACATAAACTATCACTACAAATCCAGACAAACATGAAAGGAATATTTGACAAAGAAGAACAGATCAGTGTACAATGCAGAACAGCCACTCTCAGCTTCCTTGATGAAGAATATCCACAGGACCTCTGGATCCGAGTCTACACAGATGGGTCAGCACAAAATGCTGTTCGAAATGGAGGAACAGAAGTGTACATAGAATACCAAATAATACTAGGGATACTGTCAGAGTACCAACAGGAAAGTACTGCCATAACTATGATGCAGAAATCCAAGCAAATCAAGATAGCAACAGAGACATTATTAAATACCAACCATGGTACACAGTCTGTGGTGCTACTGACAGATGCAAAATCAGTACTTGAGGTGCTCCTCTCTCAGAAATTGCCAGTACTGCAGACACTACTTTCTGAACTCAGCAGCCAGCGTAAGGTCACCATACAGTGGATACCATCTCACTATGGAGTACCCAGAAACGAGAGAGCTGATCGATTGGCTAAGGAAGGAGTAATAGAAGAACAACCTGATGTACCCGTTACATACCACCAAATGAAAAGAATAATCAAATCAGTTAGAAAGCCACCAAAACCTGCTCAAGACGACTACCACGTTATGGATAGACCAGAACAAATTGTTATTCTGCACCTCAGAACAGGACATAATAATTACGCAACCACATGTATACAAAATTCAAGACTGGCAAATCAGCCATGTGCACATCTGGGTGACACCGCAGACAGCTGATAACATACTCCAAGACAGCCCAGATTTTGCCATATCTAGGCAATCCTTCCGGCCTGGAGACAACAGTCGAAACTCTGTGAACTAAAAAAGACAGTGAACTTCATACAAGAGACTACATTGCAGTTATAGACAAATTTCAAGGGAAAGAAAGAAGAAGCAGCTAGAGCACTCTTATCCTTAACTGTTAACATGTTAATTAAACAAAATGTATACCAAATTCACTCATGGAATTTAAACAGTCACTGTGATCAAAACCACTGAAGTTTTAAATAAATTTATGAGCCGTTCATGTTAATAAAATTTTACTGAAAACCAGCGTGTACATGTACATCGTCATTTTTTGTGAAGAATTCTGACCCAAACAAGAGTTACTAAAATTCATTTCTCCCCACTGAAAGAGAGATATACAAAAACACTGCCAGAGTGTTACCCGGGCCCACATGGGAAGCAACGATTAACACTTTAGTTAGTTAGTTAGTTGTAGTTCCAACCTCATAGCAACGGGTTGTCCCCATTATGCTCCGTTCCTGTGCCAGTGAATATCGCACAAAACGCTCCCCACAGCCCAATGTGAAAAGTGGAAAAGATTAACACTGAAACCCACTAACCATGTCACATGAGGCAACTAAGAGGGTTAGTGTGGGACTGACTTTCAAATCCTGTAGAAAAATTTTTTTGAAAAATCCAACAGACTATGAGAGCTTAGCATGAGATGGTGAGGCTTAGCATGAGATGGTGAGGCTTGGCATGAGATGGTTGAGGCCTGGCATGAGATGGCTGAGGCCTGGCATGAGATGGTTGAGGCCTGGCATGAGATGGTTGAGGCCTGGCATGAGATGGCTGAGGCCTGGCATGAGATGGCTGAGGCCTGGCATGAGATGGTTGAGGCCTGGCATGAGATGGTTAAGGCCTGGCATGAGATGGTTTAGGCCTTTGCTTTAATGGGGGATAAAAGGAGAAGAAGAAACTAAACACCTGCATTGGGTTTTTCATCTTTTTCTTGAAAATCACGTCCATACCAATGTTACTTCTCAGGATCAAAAAGTACTGCTTAAATTGTTCTGAATGTGTGTGTGTGTGTATATAAAAACTTCTTTGCAAATATAAAATATTATGATTACAATTCCAAGACATAAAAAAGGGAGCCGCAGTGACATTGTGTGCTTGCCTGTCAAGACTGATCTGCGTTCAATCAATCAATCAGCAGAGGCAGGGTTCTAATCATTACACCTTTGGGGTCGACCTAGCCTCATAAAAATAGGTAAAAACAATTTTAAGAATTTTCTGGAAATTGTCTGAGGAAAGAAAGGCAACGAGGAAGGAACTGGCCATCTCACCTCATATGTCATAGCCTAGAATATTTAATGGTCGAACACTCTGCACATCCCAACAGCAATATGTGATATGGGACCATTACCTTTTGTAAGTTATATTTTTATGCCAAAAACTCAGCAAATGAAAGTGTCTAGCACCACTGGATAAGAAACCTGATTCATCTACATCAGAATATGATTATGATGACAAAGCCTAGTTGTCTGTTATGGTATAGAGTATAGCATCCTTGTATAGCAGTGGAACTACTAAACCTGGGTAAAACGTACAAAGCAGTATTAAATATTAAATCATACACTTTTGTGGGTGTTATTTGTACACCACTATATTTTACATCATGATTCTGCAAAATGGATAGACTAAATTTATTAAGCTGCATGTTAAAAACAATGGTTGTCTCATTCTTTGTCACTCCATGTTGCAATATATGGTACTTTGATAAGTTTACTAAGATTTAATGGACTGTCAAGACGACTTTGCTTCAAGTATAACCGCTATTTGGCGTCTATAGAATATTTAACTGGATCGGAGAAAACCGGCGGCAGTT
Organism: Cepaea nemoralis; assembly: GCA_014155875.1. Lineage (NCBI taxonomy): Eukaryota > Metazoa > Mollusca > Gastropoda > Stylommatophora > Helicidae > Cepaea > Cepaea nemoralis. The sequence continues at coordinate 143,951 of JACEFZ010001578.1, forward strand.
ACATTCCCCCAAATATTGAGTACCAAGTATGAACATGGCTTGTGTCAATTCAAACTTTTTGAGTTGTTTTACATTCACACGGATGCTTGGGTGGCTTCAACTGCAACATACATACATAAAATAAGCTATAGTACTTTTCACGTTTACACAACAGGCAGTCTGGTTGAGACAGTTTATGCAATTTGACATAATGGAAGGAGTGCTTAATGAGAGACAGAGAGGAGAAACGAAAGTAACTCTGAATTCAGACTGAAACAATGAAAACATCTCGACATGCGCGAGTAACGGCCGTTTTGGGTACCTTGCAGCTTTCGCCTGTCAGCCATGCCTTAACTCTGTACAGAAATATAGATGTTGCATGCTACAATAGAGCACAGCAACAAGAATATCAACGAGCAAGTCAGAAAATTTCACAATTTTGACACTTCTTGGTTATTCCATCAAAATCAAAATGGCGTTCCGAAGGTCCGAAGCACTCCTGTCAGATCAATGCACAACATTTGTACCCATTTATTATGAGAAATTAGTTCCTCGTGTTTTCTTTCATAACTCACTCATGATTTAAAATATGGTCGAATTTCCTTGCAATAAATATAATATTTCTGTAATATCGTATTAACTAACAGAAGCTGTTTAAATTTAATTATAAATCTTTTTTCTAGCATACACATAGCGCATGAGTATCTGTGCCGGATATGGTTGTTGAATTTAGTGCGCATGTGTAGTTTTTCTGTTTACAGGTTTCTGCTGGTCGTGAGACCAGAAGCAAGTTCAATTTATCATTTCTTTAAATGACATGACCAAATGAGTAAATCCCCGTTAACGTTTTTCTGCTGTATAAGACATTTAAAATACGATGCACAGTCAATGACTAATTTTGATACAACGGGGCAAGAATAAATCGTTTTAAGGCATTCCGGCGAGTTGTACAATGTACATTTTTAAACACAGTTGAATAATTGAATGTGTGGTTAGAACAATTGGATTGGGTCTGAAAATTCATAAGCAGAAGACAAAAATAATGAGAGTAAACCAAACAAATGATGACCTTTGGTGAAACCTTTTTTGAAGAGCAGAAGCATACACCTGTTAAGATAGCAGTGCAGACAAAAGATGGAACGGATAAAGATGTTAAACAAAAGACAAGAGGAGCTTTCATATCACTAGAGTTAGAGAGTGTATATGAGCATTATAAGTTATCAGTATAACGTAGAACTAATATTATTACTGACATACAAACATTCAGTAATTTAATTGATGCCTGCACAGAATAATACTAAAATGATATGACAGAAAAACCGTTTTGGGCCTTATGGAGAGAACTAAACAAACACCAGTAAGGAAAAGGTGCTGGATATGACACACAAATATATAAATTTATAAATAAGAGCATTAGAAACGTATAGGAATAACACGTTGGGGGCGGACAGAGCTGCACAAGATACCAAAAGATATGATGGCTTGGAGAAGGTTGGTTCCAATGAGGGATACAGAGCAGAGGAAGAAGTTTCACACCATTGTCTAGAAACAAATTACATCTCATGTAAGAACTTATATCAAGCCCAAACATTATGTTTGGTGAAGACAATTCTTATAAATGTACCAGGATACATAAAGTGGGCAGGACAGAAAAAAAATTGATTAAATGAACATCTTTAAGACATTGAGGAACAATAGACAACTATTTAAAAATATGCAGAAAGCTTGTCTTGGTTTGGGTCACAATTTTAAACATGGGAGCTTACTATTGAAAATACTGAAGGGCAGAATCCAAGGAAAAAGGATGTCCAAAAAGCAGCTATGTTTCCCAGACATGTAAGGACATCGGAGTTGAGACCTACCCAACAACTATTTAAAAATATGCAGAAAGTCAGTCTGTCTTGGTTTGGGTCACAATATGAAACATGGGAGCTTACTATTGAAAATACTGACGGGCAGAATCCAAGGAAAAAGGATGTCCAAAAAGCTGCTATGTTTCCCAGACATGTAAGGACATCGGAGTTGAGACCTACCCCAAGCTGAGGATAATTTGCTGAGAGGACAGTGAAGTGGCATGATTTCAACACCAGCTTCAGATTAATGAACCAGATGATGTACATATCAAAAGGCCATATTTTAATTACTTGCCCATCGTTCATGTTCTTCACTGTACATTGGTAGAAGTGTGTGTATACAACTTGACTGCTCTCATTTGAGAGTTATTATGGGGCCTGCTGTGGTATAGTATTTAATGCTCTGACCTATCAGGAAAGGGGTCCATAATGGGCAAGATTTTCTCTGACCAGTACGGATCTTAAGTTGACCATACATCCATCATGTGCCATGCCGGTAAGCGTGGGCGGTCATGTTCTGCCATCTCACTCGATCACCAGAGTCGTGGATCAGCTCCGTGTTTCTGTCTCGACCATGCTACAAGGCCAAGCCATCCAGGTACTTGCTTCTAGGTCTTCCCCTTGGTCTGTTCCCCTCGATCTTACCAGTTGTCACCAAATTCTCCAATCCATTTCTTCTCATAACATGCCCAAAAAATGTTGACTGTCTACGTCTAATTTCTCTAATCAATTTATGATCTTCATTTGTTTCTTGAAGGACTTGTTCATTGGTCTTTCTGGCTGTCCATGGTATTCTTTGCATTTTCCTCAGAAACCACATCTCTACAGCCATCAGATGTTTTTCAGCCTGACTGCTCATTGTCCACGCTTCACATCCATATAAAAGTACAGGTTCAATGTAGCATCTCAACACTCTTTTTCTCGTTTCAATTGACATCTTTTTATTGGTCAATATGTTTTTCATCTTGCTAAAGGCTACTTTTGCCATGGCGATTCTTGTTCTAATCTCTTCAAGGCATCTCCCATCAGATGTTATTACTGTTCCGAGATAATTGTACCTGCTCACTTGTTGAAGAATATTCCCATTTACTTGTATATTACATTGTGGTATTTCGTCCTTCCTAGTGACGGCCATAATCTGTGTCTTTTTACAATTTAATTCTAACCCTAGTTGTTCACTGTGTGTAACAATCGCATCTACTAAATTTTGCAGGTCCTGTTCATTGTCTGCAATCAAGACTGTATCATTTGCATATCTAATGTTATTGATGCATCGCCCCCCAATGTTGATTCCTTCCATATCTTCAATATTTCTGAAAATACTTTCACTGTACAGGGAAAACAGATCTGGAGACATCACACATCCCTGTCTCACACCCCTTTTAATAGGCTGATATTGGCTTACTTCATTATCAACTCTTATGGCAGCTTGTTGTTTCCAATATATGTTTTTTACAAGTCTAAGATCTTTTCCATCAATTTGTAGATCTTCAAGCATCCTTATCATGTTGACATGTCTCACTTTATCAAAAGCCTTTGTGTAGTCAATAAAGCAAAGGTGTAGATCTTTGTTTACTTCTATAGAACATTCGATTATGTTTCTCAGTATATACTGAGTTGATAATATACTCTTAAGTTGACACAACCTCATAAAATAGGTACTAGACAAATATCATAATTTTCTGGGATGGAAATGTGGCAGGTAGAGGATATACCACCTTATCTTATTATTCTGTAGCCTAACATATGTAACAGTCTGGCACTTCACACCCCACCACAGTATCTACCATTGGTCTGTCTTTACTTTTGCTATCTATTTAGATATTAATATCTTCTTCATGTTGAATACCTTATCTCCATAAATAGGTAGTGGGATAAGTGTATCCCCTATCAAAGTCACCTCTTTCCTTCTGCTAGCATAAGGGACAACCCTTGGGCACGGCAGAGCACCTGCTTAGCAGCCCAAACAAGAGAATGTAACCACAGACCAGGTGGTGGATTGAGCTTAAGAGCAGCCCACAGATTGTTGCTTATTATGGTCTCAAATCATGACAGAGGTAGAGGATCTCTTTATGGAGACAATGCCTGCGGTCATCAACCAGTATGGGGGAAACCAATGGCAGACTACCTTTTCTACAGATGCCTAGGAAATCATGGTTTAACAACTCATAGATTTCCAGATAAAAAGGTGCTGTATAGGAGCAGCCTTGCCTTGTAGGGAAAGTCCTGTACCACAGTCTTGATTGCAGACAAAGAACAGGATCTACAGCATTTAGTGGATGCAGTTATTGTACACAGGGAGCAACTAGCCTTAGAATTAAACACAGAAAATATAAATTATGTTCATCTAAAACACAAAGATGTAAAGGAATTCTACATTGTATTTCCAACTAACTTTGAAAGTTCTTAAACAGAGAATCTGCAGTACAATTATCTTTGAACAAGCATAACATCTGATAGAAGATGCCTTGTAGATATTAGAACAAGAATCACCATGACAAATATAGCCTGTTGCAATAGGGAAAACATACTCACCAATAAAAAGATGTTAGTTTGCAATGAGAAGTGTTGAAGTACTATTTAGAACCTATATTGTTGTATATGCTGGTGTCTCTGGTCTAGGGGTTACGCGACTTTCTCCGTAATTCCGTATACTCTCGTAACGTGATGTGCACGAGAATTGGTAGCGGTTCTCTCCACGTCTGTAACTTACGGGGTATGTGAGCCAGTTGCTCAGAAAGCAGTGGCAAACTACTGAGCGTAATCTTACCAAGAAATCAACAATCAGCTGAAAGATGCTGATGTTGACAGCAATGTCCTGTAAAGGATATGCGGGGGAAAATAAATTGTTGTATGTATGTGAAACATAGATAATAAGCAGACAAGATGAGAAACATCTAATAGCAGTGGAAATGTGGTTTCTGAGGAAAATACAAATAATATGGTGTCACGAGATCGCCATGAGTTAACCAGATAATGAAAATACAGAAGTTTGATTAACGGGATATTTTCTAGGCCACAGCGATTTTAACTAACAGAGTAAATACAGCTGCACGAGTCACATCGGGTCAGAAAATAGTAAACATTGGGTAGTGAGTGAGACGAATCCAGACACCGCGTTGACAGTTCAATAACAGTTAGAATCACATAGAATTGCCCAGCTCAGTACATGGAACAGCCCTGTCTGTCATTTATAGTTCCGGACATCAGGCGAAATGGCGGCTGGGATTGTCACCACTGAACAGAAGATTGACAGTTTATCAACAGGTCGGAAGTGCCCGACTAGGGAGAAAACGGTCAGACTGTCATTTGGTATTTCCCGACATCAAACGGAATGGCGGATTTGACTGTCACCACATGACAGAAAGTTGAGGGCTTGTTATTGGAAACAGTGGAACACCTGCAGGACATCAACAACGTCATGTGCACAATGTAAGGTTGTTTGGAAAACCATGATTGGCAGCTTGGTATCGAAACCCTTTGTTGGAACTGTACAGTAACTCTCTAGATTGTTTTGGATGTCAAAACCAGTGATGACAAATCTAACATTGATGGAGCCAGGGAGGATGGATCCCTGACAAGGGAGGGTCTGCCCAATATGCCACCTGTGTGGGCATAAAGGAAAATGTCACATGATCAACTTTAGGAGTTGCCATAAAAACCCGAGTTGGGACCAACTAGGGGAACTTGAAAATGTGGATCTAGGCAGACATGCTTGGCACTGCAGCAGTTAGAACATCTAACGTGTGAAGGAGATATTTGATTTAGTTTACACGAGCCTGTATGGCTACCATTAGATGTAATTTAGTGTAAACTGCAGTGCCGTAAGGTAAAACCTATTATAATATTCGTTCTAATTAATATAGGCTGTAGCCTTGTTAAAACCAAGTGTGATGATTAGCACTGGTAGTGGAAAACTAGCTAGAGTAGGGAAGTGATACTTGGCTCTGTTAGTTGTTAATAGATTAGTGAAGTGTCGATAAGCTTTACTAGTTGAGAATTGAGTAATGAGGGACTACACTTTAAAGGAGGCCACGACATATGGAATACCAGAAGACCTAATGAGACAATCCTTTAAGAAACAAATGAAACCGTAAATTTATTCAAGGAATTAGATGTAGACAGTCAAGATATTTTGGGTACATAACGAGAAGTAAACTTGAAAACCTTGTGAAAACTGGGTAAAAGGGAAGGCAAGGAGATAATACCTGGATGGGTTGGTCACTTGGTATAATTGAGACAAGAATATAGACCTGATCCAATATTCTAGTGCTTGTGAGAGATGGCACTTGATGGTGATGATGACTCCATACTTAAATCAATGGAGACTAAAAAAAAGTCAGAGGGAGCCAGCGCATAGCAAAGCAGAGGTTACTCACCATGAACAACCTTAGCCACAACACTAGCAAACGAGTAAAGTACAAATTGTGAGAACATGCATCATTCCTATGGCATGTGAGTCTTGGACCATTTCACAATCTGTGAAGGAGAAAATTGTGGCTTTTGAATTTAAAGGTTACAGAAAAATTATGAAAATACTGTGGATCAAGAAGAAAACAATGTTGACATTCTGCTAGATCTGAACGTTGCAGCAAACTGGCTTTGAACAGTATATCTCTGTAACTGAAATAGTTTGACCACATCAAACATCACCGTTCTTCTTCTTTTGTTCGCTTGAAATATGTCTATAATTGCAATGTTGTCTCTTGTATGAATTTAACTGTCTTTTTAGTTCTCTCAGCGGTCCATAGAGTTTATCTTCCACTGTCATATCTCTAGGCCAGAAGGTTTGCCGTAACTTTGAAAGAGTTGTTGATTTGAGTTAAGAACCAACATCACTGCGCTCAGGACATTCCCATATGCGCTCTGCCCCCTCGTTCAACAGCTAGCTAAGAGTCATACTACTAATCGTTCCCACCGCTATCTGATTGAAAGTTCTCCTGGTCTTCCCTCTCAGTTTTCACATTCTTCCAGGACCCCTGCTGATCCCTTGCAATCTCATTCTTTCCACATACAGGTTCTCAAAATGTTCCACCGTCTTTTCCACCTGGTCCCACAGGCCCTCGACCACCTTTCCCTTGTCCATAGGTAATCTACCACCAAGTGGTACATTCCCTGCAACTTTGAAAGAGCAAGTTCTCATGCTGATGGTACCACTGGCTGCCAGATGAAATGTCTGCCTGCATTTTCTTCTACAGTTTGAGTGTTGGTGAGACCCTGTGCTCACACCCGCTGTATCACTCTCTTCTGATGTGGGTCTTTTGTTTTATGAACTTTCCATTTGTTCCCAGAGTTGCGGGTGTACGGGGGAATGAACAAGCTGATAGGCTAGCAGGGAAGGCACCTCTTGGTGGAATTTTGCCTATGGACAAGGGGGAGGTGGTCGTGCGCTTGTAGGACCAGGTGGAGAAGGCGGAGGAACAGATTTGGAACCCATATGTGGAAAGAATGAGATTGCGGGGGATCGGCAGGAGTTCTGGAAGAATCTCAAAACTGAGAGGGAAGACCAGGAGAACTTTTAATCAGGTAACGGTGGGAACGATTAGTAGTATGACTCTTCGCTGGCTGTTGAACGAGGGGACGGAGCACGTATGGGAATTTCCTGAGTGCAGTGATGTCGGTTCTTAACTCAACTCCCAGAGAGCCTTCAGAACATCAGCCTTGTCATAATACAGTGCAGCCCTGATAAGGCGAGCTCACCTGGGATCAAAGAAATGGTTCTTATCAGAAATGTCTCTTATAAGAAACAAAACAGAAAATTTTTTGGGGATACACAAATTGTTCTTTACAACAGAAATTTGCCATATCCGAGATTGCCTTAAGCAGTCTGCACTGTATAGCTCGCTGCCCAAAGGAGCAAGAAAGACCAGTCTATCAGCCTGTTCATTTCCTCACACTCCGGCATACCCTGGACAGAAAATCCATGATATTCTCTTTTGAGTGATGCAAGTCACTCCATCCAGGACATACTGGTTTCTAACGTAAAAACGTAAAAAATCCCTTGGCAGTTGGAAATCGAAAAGAGTAGCCTAACGTCGCTGCCCGGGCAACATTTCGAGTTAAAAATCTACCCAAAGTATTTTCAGGATCCTCACTGGTGCTTCGGAGTTCGTGCACTGAGCTGAGTTTCTCCAGACTCAGATTTGAGTTAGGAGGAGAACAGAGCACTTATGGGTTGCACCCGTGTGCTGTGATGTTGATCCATCGACTAAACTCTCCGTTTACATAGTAATTAAGTATTAATGACATAAATAATAACTTAAAATGCAACAAAAACGATAAAAAGATGCTTGACAAAGACATGTAAACAATATAAAATAACATACAAAGTTATGCAGCTTTACAGAACATAATTACAAAACATACAGTTCTGTTCTGTAAAGCTGCATTACTTTGTGCGTTATTTTATGTTTACATTTCCACAGCTTTACTGTAGTTCCACCAAATTTTATTCATATTTGACTAAGACATGCACATGTAACCAAAGAAGCGAGAACACAAGTGGTCTCATCTTGTTGTGATGCTGCTCATCAGGAATTTATAATTGTCATAGTCTTGATTTTCTTAGCTGTTATCTAGTGGAATGTTTTCATTCTTTTTTGAAAATTGTTTAGAAACATTATGAAAATACCTACTTCTGGCTTTTACTGTAGGATAATTGGGTTGTTTTGCATATTTGGTAAAGTCGGGATTTTAATGTAAAGCACAGCGTATGTAATATATCGATAGTGTTTCAGTGGAATCTGATTTAAGTGCCAATTATTTTATGAAGGGGGAAATAACCTAAGAAATAGGTTTGCTTTTTAATACCAACCCTCGAATTAACCGTAATTATTTCCCCTTTCTTTTGCACACATGTCATTTTGTTTGTTTGTTCGCAATATCCTTTACAGGACATCGCTGTCAACATCAGCATCTTTCAGCTGATAGTTGATTTCTTGGCAAGATTACGCTCAGTAGTTTGCCATTGCTTTCTGAGCGACCGGCTCACATACCCCTAAGTTACTGACATGGAGAGAACCGCTACCGATTCTCGCGCACGTCACGTTACTCGCGAGAGTATACGGGATTACCGAGAAAGTCGTGTAACGCCGAGACCGGCATAATGTGATTGCCAATAAGTAAATAAATGCTGGTTAACTTGTTCTGTGTAAATCTATCTTACTGTTATTTTTCTTAATTATTTAGGTCTTCCGACATCTGTGACTTTAAGGGGAGAGAGTACCTGTCGTATACGTCCATTACGAGAAATGAAGACCACTCCTCGTCTAACGAGATTCAGCCAGTATGAGAACGAAGATAACTGATGAGCCCGAAATCATTGTTTTTGGGCTGTGTGGACGCTTGGTGGTAGTCTTTCATACTCAAAGTAGATAAACAAAAGTGATCATTAATCCATGAGAATAGAGGCGCTCCTGTCTGGGAAATTGCCAGTTCTGAGGACACTACTTTCTGAACTTAGCAGTCAACGTAAGATCACCATACAGTGGATACCATCCCACTGTGGAGTCCCCGGAAACGACAGAGCTGATCGATTGGCTAAGGAAGGAGCAAAAGAAGAACAACCTGATGTGCCTATTACATAGGCCTACCACCAAATGAAAAGAATGATCAAATCAATCAGAAAGCCTCCAAACCTTACTCAAGACGACTACCACGTTATGGACAGATCATTCTTCTGCGCCTCAGAACAGGACACAATAGATTACGCAACCACTTGTATACAAAATTCAAAATTGGTGACTCAGCCATGTGCACATGTGGTTTGGCGTCGCAGACAGCAGAGCACATACTCCAGGATTGCCCAAACTACAACATATCCAGGCGAACCTTCTGGCCTAGAGAGACAACAGTGGAAGATAAACTCTATGGACCGCTGAATGAACTAAAAAAGACTGTTAGATTCATACAAGAGACGACATTGCAGTTGTAGACATGTTTCAAGCGAACGAAAGAAGAAGAAGAAGAATTAATTCAACTAAAACAATATGGCTGGCGGGGATACCAACGATTGCTTTCACCATATCCGTCCGTGTATCTACAATTTACCTTGGGGGGGGGGGGGGGGGTAAATATAGATATATAAATAAGAATTCAAAGGGCAAGAAGAGCTTTGAAAGCGCTTGGAACTTTACGGAAGTCAAAGGGAATTAAACTTCGCATCAAACTTAGTATATTCAAATCTAACATTAAAAATAATATTGCTGTATGGATCAGAAACGCGGAAAGCGATGAAACAATTACACATAACTACAAACATTCGTTGACTGTTGCCTGTGCAGAAAAGGACTCGTGTGGTATGACACAATCACTAATGCGGGGTAGTCTTAGGCAGAAACATAGACATATTCCTGCGCATCAAGATTTGGACAGAGCTATGATGGCGGTGTGGATAGGACAGAAATAGAGAAAACCTGATACGATTATAGCTAGAGAGGCCTTTCTCGGGAACCCACAGCACACAATTAGAGGGAAACCTAAAACGCATGGAGAAGATAATTAGAGACTAGATGGATAATAATCGGGAGAGCTGCAACAGATAGGATGCTTGGGGCTGAGTTGGCTGAGGGTTTGTGCTCCTATGGGGCTTAATAGGCAGAAAATTAATTAATGAAACGAAAACTAAGTCTGGCGGGAATAGCAAGATATCTATCCCGAAATCCTTCCGTCTATATACAGTCAGATCCCAACACAATAGACAGCAAAAGAAGCGGTGAACACTGTTGATACATAGGGTTTTAACCCGTAACTAGACAACCACAGGGCGGGTGTCCGACGGCTTGTCATTTGTGATGCAGAATAGACGCTACTGCACGCGGGTAAAGCTCAAAGGTGCTCGGTTTCTCCCAGCTGAAGTTGAAAAGTGTGAAAGCCTATTGGTTGGTCTTCTTGAGGCCTGGATGGCTAGACACCGGTCCCGCCGTCGTCTTTTCCGTCTCGCATTCTCCAATCGAGAATATTCAACCATAGATATGTCATAGTGCACTAAGTATATCTTTCTGTCGATCTTCATCGTCCCAGTGATATGCGCTTTTAAACCATAGCAAATCAACTCTTTTGTTTCTTCAAACGCCTGTATGGCCAGAGCAACAGATCCACACAAGCACTTGAGGGTTTGGGGGTTTAGAACACCGTCCCCCATGTCATGGGACACGGCTGCTAATCTCCTGTAAGGTAAAGAGGTTTTGTTCTCCCGACAGACAGCAGCAATGCTACAGTAAACAGGCAACCGACTGAACACAGAAGATTAGTGGGAAGCCCTACGAAAGGAAAGACACATAGATATAATAAGCGAACGTTTCGATCAGTCCGTCAATGAATAAAAAATACATAGCTGGAAAAATTGAAAACCACAATCACATATAAGTACTCCGCATGTTACAATGAATAAAAAAAACAACACAAAGTTTTTGTGTTTTGTATTTGTTGCAGCACTTATCTATGATTGTGGTCATGGCTGTAACAAAGATTGGAGACACAGACTTTCAGCTATGCATGTTTTCTCGACGACACCATGAGTATGCTAATAAAGATCGAGATAAACTGGACTAGAAGGCAATAGCTTGAATCTCTGAAGAGGTGAAGACTAATTAGTAAGTGTTTAATCTTTGTGCCAGGACACGCAATTGTCAGAGGAAACGTTCGAGCAGATAAGGCTTGCGGGAATGGTTGCTTTTGGGGAGTGGACGAGCAGTGGGCCAAGCTGACATCCTGAACTCCCGTGTTTGTTAGCGTGCGTGCATGCGTATAATGGTTATTTTTTACCACCAACTCTCAAAGACCACGAAACCAGTATTTTGGGTCGGTATCTCAAAGTCATTGACAGACAGAAAAACCAATAACCAAGTCCTACAAGATACAAATCAAAACGGTAAACTGATTAGAGAAATTAGACGTAGACAGTCACAATTTTTTTGGCTTGTTATGAGAAGAAATAAATTGGAGAACTTGGTGACAACTGGCAAGATCGATGGGAAGGGAACAAGAGGAAGGCAGGGAAGTAAATACCTGGGTGGCTTGGCCACGTGGCATGGTCGATACAGGAACACTGAGCTGATCCACAACTCAAGGTGATCGAGTAAGATGGCGAAAAATGACTGCCCACGCTTGTCGGCATGGCACATGATGATGATAATCCCAAAGCGTTCATGTTGCGATAACTCCCACAAAACGTGTCTGTTTCGTGTTGTCGTGATAATACTAATAGGACATTTGTAGCATGTCCTTTGCCATTACCCCATGTTGATTTTCTGAGCAATTTTACGTTCAGTAGTTTGCCATTGCTTTCTGAACGAGATGTCAACGTTTAACTCCAACATACCGGCGTGTAGCAAGAGTCAGCACACCCGCCGTTAGTGCACAGGCACTTTAAGAGTGATAACCTCTAGGCTACGCTGGTCTCTTTCTGTCTTGGTTACACGTTTTAAATATCCCCGTTGTTATCACTCAAACTAGCAACATAATTGTGACAACCCGGGTAATACTTAACCCTTAATCTGTAACGTTGAATAAAAACTCGAGATGTAAAATCGTACCCGAAAATTGACTTTCAGTTAGAGTTAAGACCCTCTCTCTACCCTGTCCATTTCCCTGCCTTGGCATATTCACTTCCTTCTTTCTGTTGATTTATTTCCACACTCCTGTTTTTACTTGTATAATGCCGCCGTAATCGGGGTTTCTTTTCTTTTTTTTATATTTCTTCTTTTTGTTTTCTTGTTGTCGTGTTCTTTTTATTTTATTGTTGTCGTTTCCTTTGTTTCCATTTTTATTTCCTTATTGTTTGTTTGTTTTTCTTCTTTCTTTCCCTTTTTTTTTCCTTCGTCTTTGGTCCCTTGCTTTGGGTTACGTTGAAGTGGGTTACGTCGACAGAAAAACGCATCATATCCGAGCAAATTGTAAATAAACTCATATCCGAGCAAACTTGTAAATAAACACAATGTTAAAAAAAAACTCCACGGTATTCTCATCATTCTTCTATAAAACGTGATATCCCAGCCTATCACATAATTCTTCACCTGTCTGCTAATTACCAGTTATTCGCTTCTGTAATCAGGCTTGACTCAATATAGCTCCCAAGAACTCTTTTCCTCACGTTGATTTTCAAAGATGAATTGCAGAGAACATTCTTCATCTTATGAAATGTTGCCTTTACTTGGGCTATTATAAATTTAACTTTCTCAAAAGAAGCAAATTAGTGAAATCAGTTCACTGAAATGCTGTTTGGTTTGTTCTTCTGTCTGAATGTGAATCATAGACAACCAGTAATAATATGATAGAGACTGCTGAGGTGTGATTTTATTTAGAAGAATGATGAGAATATCAATGGACAGCAGTAGACATTACAAGATCGTTCTTAAAGACATAAGCAAAATGTAAATGTATGAGTAACTCAACAATAAATTATTTTTAAGGACCTCTTAGTCCCATTATGTGCCCTTCGGCCCATTATGGTCCATAAATGCCCATCTGCCAGTTGAAAGTGATTTGGTGATCCGAGTTTCTGGTATGAATGACCGCCTCTGCAACCTGGTCAGATCAAGTGCAGATAAATCTACACTTTGATCTTAGCCAAAAGGTCGATATCGAAAGAAGTAGAATGGAGAAATTAGCCTCACACGGGAAGATACTAGGCACGAGACGAAAACAGCGTAAGATATATGTGGATAGCTTTATCATGTGGACAACAAATGATAATATAAGCAACATCAAACAAATATATAAGCAATATCAACTTCATCAAAGAAGAAGAAGAAAATGAGGAAGAAGAGTTTTGGCAACTACAGCGTTACATATGTTCACCAAACGAGAATGAGACCGTGAGTTGAACAGCTGCCCAACAAGGCCGTATGTGAGATCAGTACGTGAAGGAACCCTTTACACGTTTTAGATGCATTTTGCAAATGGTGCTAGACGCATATTTGTATTGACCAATCGACACTCGTGGGTGATTTGATCGATATCATGACAGCCGACTTTACTTCCCAAGTCACTTCCTGGTACCCGATTGAGTCTGGGAGCCCTGGTCAATTTTCAACATTCGAATCCACCCCAATGCGGATCGACTCCTGGCCTCCGGTACGGCAGACGAGTGTCTAGCCACTACACTGCCGTGACTCCCATGCTTAAGAAAGGCTGTTCAGATTCCCAGAAGAAAAAAAAAAATTTAAAATATTTTGTTGCGTATCCCTTACGGGACGTTGCAGTCAACACCAGCATTTTCAGCTGCTGTTGATGTACTAGGCAAGTGTTACGTTCTTCTTCTTCTTCCTCTTCTTCGTTCATCCGGAGTTTTTTTTTTCGGATGTGATTGCGTTGTGCCTGTTTACAGCAGAGCTGCATTCTTGCGCCGTTAGGCCGACACATCCGACTTCTGCGGGCATTTGTTGACCGGGTTAACCTTCCCGGGGGTTTCTTAGGACGTTTGACTCTCACTGTTGTGGTGTTATCCCCCATCCCAGCTGGTCCATATAGAACAGCCAAAGATCCTGGACAGCCCTCAAGGGGAGGCAGGGGCAGACCATGGGCATTCCCCGCCATCCAAGGAGGCTTCCATACTTGCAGAGCCGATACATAGCGCTCTGGTACTGGGCTCACCCAAGGAATCGTGTCACGTCCTGCACATGGGCTGCTTAGCCGTGTCACTTCCGTTATATTGGGGCGTCCGGGTCACATAGCTGTTCTCCCTGAAACCAAGAGTATGCAGTCTGCAGATGACATCCCACACAGTGAGCTTTCGCGATTCGGACTTTCCATGTAATGGATTTGCTAGCCAAGCAATTATTCCATTTCGTGTGCCATTAGGACACTTTGCCACCTTTATGAAGCCCACACAGTGGGCTTTTGATTCAGACTTTCCACGTAATCGGATTTGGCTATCCAAGCAATATTCCATTCGTGCCACTGAGGACACTTTCCACCTTTTATGAAGCACACACAGTGGGCTTGGATTCGGACCTTTCCAAGTAATGGATTTGCTATCCAAGGCAATAGTCAATTTCGGCGCACTAGGGACATCTTTTCCACCTTTTATGAAGCCCAACACAATGGGCTTTTTGATTTGGGCTTTCCACGTAATGGATTTGCTTCCAAGCAATATTCCCTTCATGCCTCCGAGTCTTCGGCACCCAAAGCAACTGTATGTTTAAATAACTGCGGTCACTTTATCATAGGCATAACCTCATTATCGGATTCATCAAGAGATAACCGATAAAAATGTAGTGACTTCTTATGGGAATGTAATCCGACCACCTACCAGTAAGAGCTATAAAATACAAATATGGTTTATAGAGAAAGACCAAAAATAGATTCTACTTCTTTTGCTCTTTAGCCCATTGTGGCATATGCCCTCAACCAGGTCACGGCAAGCCTTCGTATTAAATTTATTTTCTAGAACTAACGTTATGCTTCCCACTCTGTGAACGCTTTCTCTGCCTCTGTACATAGCATAAGGGCCACTGCTTCAGTGTGAGAAGCATTTCCTCTGTATGGCCCGAGAACAGCACTGTTTCATTTGTGTTTAAAAGCTTTTAGCTCGATCCGTTTAATCATGTTTCGCATAATCCCGAAATGCTAATGTTATAAATGTATTGTCTCCTACCAAACATGGTCCTACACAGCCCTAACATTCCAGGCGCCAATTCTGCAGATCGTCCTAGGTAAAGGAAGTGACGTCGGCGATCCTGACTCTTTGCGGCTTTTCCCGCTTTCTTTCCTCTGGGTAATGTGAGTTATTATTTTTTCCTTATCTTTAGACTTGGCCATGGATACTTGGATTTTGCAGATAAAGTTTTCTACGGGCTGAAGTAGCCAATAAATCGCCAAACCTCCTCTGTCGTCTCTTACGACATGCAGGGTAGGTAACATTGTAACCATTACTTGCATCCATTAATGGCCACGATAACATACAGGCGGACATGAAACACTACTAATCTCCAAGCAAATATCACATAATTGAATCTGGGTTCATTAAATGCAACGCTATTCAACACTACTGTATGGACGTGGAAACATGGATCTATATGGCCATTAATTGCGCCTTTCAATTTGTTTATTGCCTTGTGCGTCCTCTAATCCAGTGGTTCTTAATCGGTGGGGATTTTAGGGATTCCAGTTTCCGGGGCGCGGTTGGGGGGGGGGGGGGGGGGGGGGGGGGGGGGGGGGGGGGCGGATTAAGATTATTTCAAAATCGCGTTAATACAAGAATCGATTACTTGATATTGTTTTTCCCTCCATACTTTAAGGTTCTGTACTTATCGCCCTTCTGAAATTCGTTTTATAACGTAAATTAGACCCGCAAATCACGTTTTATGTAGACGTCTAGACTTGTTCTAGTATGTGTTATTAAATTTAGCTTATTTACGTATACTGTTTCGGGGTGGGGTGGGGGAATTTATAGGGAGGAAATACGAAAAGGGGGGGGGGGGGGATGACATTCTGAACCTATGGTGAAGGGGTGCATTGGCTAAAAAAAATGTTGAGAACCACTGCTCTAATCCTTACTTCTTTTCTTTGCTTCCACGAAAGCCGATGAATACCTGCTTATTTCTCATCATAAAAACATGGAATATAAACCTTAGGCTGATGAAATGTGGGACTTCGAAAAAATTTAAACAGGATGAGAGCAAACAACGATAGAAACCGAAGTTCCAGAATGAGTATGTATAATAAGGGCGAGGAAGAAGGACATTGTTAACACTATTAACACTGGGAAATAAAGGTTCCTTGGTCACATTACACGACATGCCATTCTACTTAAAACCTTGATGGGGGAAAAGACTGAGGACAAATCTGCTAGACCAGTGGTTCCCACGCTTTTCAAGCCGAGGGCCATATCTACTATTTTTGGTATTGTTAAGCGGGCCACAGCATTATAAAATGATAAAAGTCTTGCAATATCATTCTTACCTTTCTTAACTTTCGTCAACAAATTTCTAAAACTTTAGAGGCGGTCAGTGTCAGTACTACACTGCGGTCATCTTTTGGTTTAAAATCAACAGTTCATTTAACAATAAATTTTAAATCAATTTTGAAAACCGCTATTAATGTAATTAATTTACAGTTGTAACTGTTCTTCACAACCAGTTACTTCAGTTCAGATGCCAGTTTATCCATGTGTGGGCACAAATCTGTCCTGCCAAAAGTCATAAGAGCAGTTTGGTTACTGTCGGTGAGTCTGGAACGTTGCTTTTATTTTTTTTTTAAATAACAGTCATTGAGGAAAATGACTGCTCGCATCTATAAGTCGAACCAAAACGACAAATGTATCTCTGGGCGAATGAACGCAAGTGTTCAAATTGTTCGACCGGCAATAGTCGCCAGAATGAAATCATACGAACAGTTGAAGGTGAAGCAGGAAGCTCCAGAAATTTACATCTCAGTGCAGAATTGAATTTCAAATCAATTACTTCGTGCTGAAGGTTTTGCTGTAATTGACAGGGCTTTGCATCAGAAACTACGAACGGATTTATAAAGAGGGCAATATTATCCTCCTCTATTGTGAACTCTTGACTGAAACGAGGCCTCGCGTGCCACTTTCTGACAGCTGGCGGGCCACAATTAACCCGCGGGCCGTGGTTTGGGAACCTCTGGGCTAGAAGGCGACACAATATTAATGAACCAGCAAAATGAAGAGATTGTTAGGGATACAGCCTAGCAGGGTGTACAGGAAATGTCAGTCTTCACTGCGCAGCTGTCACACATGATGGTACTGTTTAACATTCATTCAGGGGTTGCTGGGTAAAAGATTATAACAGGACAGTTTTATTTTATCTTCGCACAAACTGTATATTTGTTTGTGTTCAATAACCTTGTATGATTCTTCTTCTTCTTCTTCTTCTTCTTCTTCTTCTTCTTCTTCCTCTTTTTCTTTTCTACTCCTCCTCCTCCTCTTACTCATACTCCTGCTCCTCCTACTACTATTGTACTACTACTACTACTATACTACTACTACTACTACTACTACTACTGCTACTACTACTACTACTGCTGCTGCTGCTGCTGCTAAGTTTTATTCCAAGGACAGCATAGACCCCCAACCAACCCATGACAAGTCCTCGCACCCCGTGCTGTCTCCCGCAGTCCCTCCTATGTCCTCCCCATACACATTCTCTGAAACACATAATTCTAACATCCCATCTGCCAGTTCCGTAGATTATAATATGTGAAAGACTTTAAGCTGCAGATTCAAACTCCTCGCAACTTTCTCCACATGGCCTCAGCGTCTTCTAGGAGAAGAGCACCCTTCAACTCAGATGATTGTCCACGAGATGAGGTAGCTAGTCTCACACAGCTCTTCTTGGTCAACTTTTACCACACGCATAGAAGGTTCTAGTGGTGCCATTCTCTGCTTCCTGCGTGTGCCCCAGTCAAATACGGGCGTCAGTTGATTGCATCTAAACCACAGGTATTCTTTTTTGAAACAGCAGTGGCAAACTTTATAATTATTCTGTTGCCATTTGTCCTTTATGGGGAAGTTGGTCTTCAATTCTTCAATCAACTCACTACAAGCCGTCCTACCTAAAGCTATCTCCTGTAGCCCTCTCTCTCTCTCTCTCTCCCTTTTCATGTCCCCACATATTATTCACCACTGTTTTTAGTTTTCTTCTCCGCGTGGTTTTATGTCCCCCACTATTTCGTCCGCCTTGTGGGTTCCAGACAAGAGAGTTTCTAGTTAAACTGTCCTCAGGTTTTCTCATTTCACGTCCTATCCAGCGCCAGTGTACTTTAAAATAAAACTTTATCCTAATTCCCAAACTGAAACAAGCGGAGAGTCACGTGGTAAACAGAGCGTCAATTCTCCCAGGTCAGAAGGCGGATGTGATACTTTCCCAGCCATATTAGGATCTCCCCCCCCCCCCTCCTTTTTTCCCCTCTTTCCCTCCTCTCCCGTCAATATTTAAAAGCCTTGAATCTCGGATATGCCTGATATAAAATAGGCGGGTTTTGTACAATCACTACCTCATGTTCCAACATCCCTTGCTAGCGGATCTAGGCTGCAATGGACAACGTCCGCTAATTATGAAGAAGTATTTATATCGTGTATTTCCGCATACTCATATTTCCTAGAATACAAAAATATGTGGGTGGGTCGATCCCATAGCCTTCTGATGCATCTTCTTGTTCGTTTGCAATGTGCAGAACGCCTCCAACAGCATCAAAATTGTGTGGATATCGTTTGAAGGTAATGTAGCAGTTTTATTTCTTCGTTTACAGCCAAGAATAATGTTTACAACCAACACGTGTGGTGTTTACAACCAACACGTGTGGTGTTTACAGCCAGCAAGTATGGCGTTTATAGCCAACACGTGTGATGTTTACCATAAACAAGTATGGTGTTCACAGCCAACAAGTATGGGGTATACAGCCAACAAGTATGGTGTTTACAGCCAACATGTGTGGTGTTTATTTATAGTAAAAAAGTATGGGGTATACAGCCAACAAGTAAGTGTTTACAGAAAAACAAGTGTGGTGTTTACAGCCAACAATTATTGTGTTAACAACCAATAAGTATGGTGTTTACAGCCAACATGTGTGGTGTTTCCAGCCAACAAGTATGGTGTTTACAGCCAACATGTGTGGTGTTTACAGCCAACAAGTATTGTGTTTACAGCCAACATGTATGGTGTTTATAGCCATCAAGTGTGGTGTTTACAGCCAACATGTGTGGTGTTTATAGTCAACATGTGTGGTATTTACATCCAACATGTATGGTGTTTACAGCTAACAAGTATGGTGTTTACAACCAACAAGTGTGGTGATTACAGCCAACAATTGTGGTGTTTATAGCCAACAATTGTGGTGTTTACAGCCAACAAGTGTGGTGTTTACAGCCAACAAGTGTGGTGTTTACAGCCAACAAGTGTGGTGTTTACAGCCAACAAGTGTGGTATTTACAGCCAACAAATATTGTGTTTACAGTGGTTACAAGAACGAACAGTCTAAACACATTCGTTGCCAGGAGGCACAGCTAGTAAAAGGACATTAATATTTTAAACGTATAGTCTCGTGTTGAGGGCGACCCCGTCATCATGTGCCCGCAGGGCCCACTTGATGGCACCCTGGGCAGTGCCCCACTAGTATTTACAATCAACAAGTATGGTGTTTACAGCCAATAAATATGATGTTTATAGCCAACACATATGATGTTTATAGCGAACAAATATTATGTTTATAGCCAACAAATATGGTGTTTATAGCCAACAAATATGGTCGTTGAGCTGTGTAAATCAATGCATTGTTAACAGTTACAGTCGTTAGTGAAATCTGTCGTTAATCTTGAAGGATACATTTAACGCCCATTAGCTGTTCTTAATGTTATGACCAACGTTGTAATTCTAGTTAATTATAGTAAATTTACGCTTGCCTGAAATAGACAATCCACATTATCTGGACAAATAAATGGAATCTGTAAACTGGAATATGTCGCGACAACAGCAACGATTGTAGTGACGAATGACAGAGGACGACTTAGAAGATTCTAGAAAGCTTGACATAGTGATAGAAAAATAACACTTCTGAATTGACAGCATCTAAGACAGGCTGTAGATAATTTTAACGACCAATATCAGGCACAATAATAAGAAGCTGGTAGGTAACCATGTTTACATGTCATGAAGGCAATCTTGGGGGAATCGTGTTAGGCTTGTATTTTTGATGACCCTCTGGCACTAGGCGGATTATGGCTTTTGAAACTGACCTGGGCTGCCAGGTTGGCCCAGCTTAAAGTGGGTACCAGGAAAGGTTTAGGGATGTAAAGGCGACAGGAGTGATACGGTCTATAGTAACCATAGAGACTGGTCTATACAAATATGAATATTAAGGCGTGTAAAGATTTCCTTTACGTACTTTCTGGCACTTGAAGTTTCGTATATCAGTTTCTGGCATACAAAGAAATCTGGCTCAGTCGATCACATAGTCTTTTTTTTTCTTCTTCTTCTTCTTCATCGGGTGTCTGGACTGGAGCCGATATTGGCGATCATGGCCGTCTTCTCATCTCTGTTATCAGAAATGTTTCTGAAATTGATGTTGCTTATATTCTTGATTTGTTGCCTAGCAGGTGAAGCTTTCCACATACATCATTCTGTCTTTTGTTGCCACCATTGCCTTGCACTTTCCCATTGAAGGCTAATTTCTCTGTTATACAATATACCTCATAAATTTATTTTCTCGTTTCTTTATAGCTTTGATGTGTGATCTAATGACACCTGCGGCTGTCAATACCTCAGCATTTGTTTGCTTCTCTGTCAACGCTGTTCTGATCATTCGTCTCAGAAACTTACTTTCCACTGCCCCGTTTCTACATAGATCACTGTCCGGGATTGGCATTCATAACTCACTGTCCAGCATTAACATTCATAACTCATTGTCCAGCATTAACTTTCATAACTCATTGTCCAGCATTAACTTTCATAACTCACTGTCCAGCAACTTTCATAACTCACTGTCCAGCATTAACATTTATAACTCATTGTCCAGCATTAGCATTCATACAGAAGAATAATCCGCTCACAACTTTTTAGTTGGCTGATAAAGAGCACCATATCTCATAAACTGAAATACTGTATAAATATTTAGTAATAAAATTACTCTCGTTGCCCTTCGATATGCAGCAACCACGTGACATTGTGTACTTTATGTGTGCAGTCAACCACGGATGTACAACAAATATGCGAAACCAGGTCCAGACAGCGGAAACACGATTCATTGAAATCTGATCGAGTTAACATTCTCCTACTTCGTGTCTCTATCAGGGGTAGTGCGTCACGTCTGATTAGTATGCACAAATGTCAGGGTGTCCGACTTGGGCATACATCTGTGCCAGGTTTTCTCCCTCTAGACCAGTGGTTCTCTACCTATTTTGGCCCATGCACCCCTTCACCATATGTTCAGAATGTCATTCCCCCCTTTTTTCGTATTTCCTCCCTATAAATCCCCCACCCCGCCTCTACATTGTATACGTAAAAATGGAAGCTAAATTTAATAACACATACTAGAACAAGTCTAGACGTCTACACAAAAAGTGATTTGCGGATCTACTTACGTTATAAAACGAATTTCAGAAGGGCGAGAAGTACAGAACCGTAAAGTATGGAGAGAAAAACAATATCAAGTAATCGGTTCTTCTGTTAACGATCTTGAAATAATCTTAATCCCCCCCCTCCCCCGGAAACCTTAAAATTCCCCGGTGGGGGGGGGGGGGGGGGGGAAGATTTCTCATCGGTTGAGAACCATTCTCTAGACAGATTCCCAGGTCACTGGTTCTTTCTACCCGTAGGTAGATTTCACAAAACAAACAAATCCGGTTTCGAAGCCAGAACCTGCTGTGGAAACATGACGTATTAGGACCATCACGTTTTTAAAGGCCCGAGTGCGCTTAGCAACAGGTGACCAGTCTTTTCCTCCCATAGCAAACGGCGAGTGCAGGCATCGAACTCTCGTCCTACCGGGCTCGTGCCATTGTCAGCGTAACTTCATAACCGTTACACCAACACGCCCGCTGTGGGTTGGGTTTCTTTCGTAATAATTTTACTGTGTCATCGGCCTTATGGCCTACTCTTTGCTATTTCCAGCTGCCATGGGAATTTCAGAGTGCAAAATTTGCACACGGTACCTCATGTTTTTTGCCATTATCCCAGAAGACGATTTATCCGATCTCACTTCCCTAGAGATCAGGCGGGCGTGTGATATGATCAGTTACCAATTGTTCTTGGAAAAATTCGCCACAGCCCTTTGCAAGAATCGTACCTGGTAATTCTGGGTCTCGGCTAGGGGGGTGGGGCACTATAACATCTCAGCCACGGATTCCCCGACAGTTAATATTCGTCCCAGCAAACTCTGTAATGATAGATCGTGTCCGAGGAAACACTGCTGAGAGGACAGTGATAAAGTAATCATTGATTACTTAACTTGGGGGGGGGGGGGGTGCGAAGTGGTTAAGCCGCCTGCCTTGCGCTCTTAAGGTTGTGGGTTCGATTCTGGACTCCGTTTTCATGTAAAAAGTCATGAATGTCTAGATCCATGGTTCTCAACCGGTGGGGAATTCCCCCCCCCCCCCCATTTTAGGGTTTCAAGAGGGGGGGGGGGGGGGGAATTAAGATTATTTCAAGATCGCGTTAATACAAGAACCGATTACTTGATATTGCTTTTCCCTTCGTACTTTAAGGTTCAGTACGTCTCACCCTTCTGAAATTCATTTTATAACATAAGTAGACTCGCAAATCACATTTTATGTAGACGACTAGACATTTTCCAGTATGTGCTATTAAATTTAGCTTCCATTATTACGTATACTGTGTAAGTGGGGGGGGGGGGGGTTTACGGTGGAAATACGAAAGGGGGGGGGGATGACGTTCTGATAATATGGTGAAGGGGGCACGGGCCAAAAAAAGATTGTGAACCACTGGTCTAGTCAGTATAGTGTATGGAGGGAGGTGTACATGGAAAACTGAGAAGCGGAAGATCAAAACGTAAGTGGCTAGATAATGTACAGTTAGTGAAAACAGAGACAGCAGATCTGGCTTGTGCCAGATAATTTGCATTTGGCAAAAACAGAGGCAGCAGATCTGACTTGTGATAAATAATTATACTTGGCTAAAACAGAGGCAGTAGATCTGGCTTGTGACAGATAATTTACACTTGGCCAAAACAGAGGCAGCAGATCTGACTTGTGACAGATAATTTACACTTGGCTAAAGCAGAGACAGCAGATTTGGCTTGTGATTCAGAGAATTTCGAAAAGACCGTTATGGGGGTAAAGGTGAGCGTAATCGAAAGTTTAAGAGCGCTCCTATTAAACTTCCTGTGCATTGATGGCGGTGTAGTTGGTACATTTCCTACACCGGGCAGTTGGATTTAAACGTTGGCTTCTTGTTCAGAAAGCAATGACAAACTACTAAAAGAAAATTGCTCAGAAAATTAACCTAGGGTTAATTGCAACGTCCTGCAAATAACACGCAATATGTGGTTGCTATGGGGAGGGGGGAGGGGTAAATGTATGGACAGGACAAACCACGAGGTGATGAGACTGATGACCTTACTCTGAAACAGCAAACGTGTTGACTGAATTCAAGTTCGAGGACAGAATATGAACTTTCACCGAAGAGCAAATAGCACAGTTACAACAGCTGTCATTGGAAAATCTGTTCTGGACACTTAGTACTCCTAGGAGAGGCACGTAAACAGAACGCAACCTGGTACCATTACAAAGAATGAATCACCAATAGATTAGAAGTCAACACTCTTCACTAGAACACAGTCACATTTAACAAGATGCACTTTACTGCCAAAGCCTTCGTCAACACAGAAACAGCAGGCACACACCGATCCAACGACTTGAAAAACACTACACAGGTACTATTAGTATTGGGAGTCTTCGCTGATTGTTGAAGTTGGCGACACAGCGAATATTGGAATGCCCCAGAGTCCTGTGATGTCGTTTTTGTTTTTTTCTTTTACTCAACTCTATTCAACTCTTGAGAAGGTGAAGGAGAAAACCGAGAGCAAAGAATCGTCATTAAATGTGAATAACCCCAAGTTGACCGCTGATTTCTTTGAATACTTGTATTATCAAGTTGACATTTGAAAGTGTGCGAACAAAGAAGAAGAAGACATTCTATTACTTATTCATGTACAGTAGTTTCCAAGAAGGCACGAGTTCACATTTACCCTATAAATAGAAATGTTTAAAAATTTAAAAACAATGTAATTCCTGTTAAATATCAAGGCTCCACAGTCACAGCGGCGTATCCAAGTATCCAATGACTCATTGACTAGAATGCGTAGCTCATCCTGTTTGTTATATTTTAAAATAAATAATATGACGGAAAAACAGATCTGTCACCACCAGCACATAGATCCGCATACTAAAGCTTGTATGAGGTCCTTCCTATGTATGGATGTCAGTGTTGGGTAATGACAAATGAAATGACGAAGACACGGAATGCAGTGGGGGAGTAGTGTGTGACACGAATGTTGAGTATACAGAGGATTTAAAAAAACAAAATAGCACGCCGAGATGCTGGCGGCTGTGGCGGACGACGTGGAGCTCTGTGGCGGTGTGGTTAAGCCGCCCGCCTCGTGTTCAGAAGGTCATGGGCTCGTTTTCGGACTCGGTCATTCGGTTCGCGGGTTGTAGTTTTTGGAGACACCTGGGGCCGTCGCCTTGCCCCAAGAAATGCTACCTGCCGGGGTTTATCTACTCTGCGGCGTGAGACCGAGCTGCAAGGGACAACGGTGGGGAGATGTGTGCGGGTGGGGATTGAGTGGGTGGGTGGGGATGTGTAGATTTGTGGGGGATGTGTAAGTGGGTGCGGAGATGAGTGGGTTGGTTGGTGGGAGGATGTGATTATGGATGGGGCGTGTGGGTGGGTGAGGGATGTATGGGAGGAGGATGTGTGTTTGGGTTGGTGTGTTTGATGGGTGTTGGTGGGTAGTGGGATGTGTGGGTGTTGGCGGGTGGGGGATATGTGGGTGTTGGTAGGTGGGGGATGTGTGTGGGGGGATGTGTGTTTGCGTGGGAGATGTGTGTGTTGGTGGGGGAATGTGTGTCGGTGGGGAATGCGTGTGTGGTTGTTGGGGTGTGTGGGTGGTTGGGAAATGTGTGGGTGGGCGGGGAAATATGTATGTGTGGATGGAAAGATGTGTGGGTATGGGTGGTTGATGTGTGAGTGGGTGAGGGATATGTGTGTTGGTGCGGGATGTGCGTGTGTGAGGGGTGTGTGTGTGTGGTTGGAGGGTATGTGGGTGGGTGAGCTTGAGTGGATTGGGGCATGTGTGAGTGGGTGGAAAGATGCTTGGGTGGGTGAGGGATGTGTGTGTATGGGTGGGTGCGAGATGTCTGGGTTGCTGGCGGGATCTGTGAGTGGGTGGAGGGATGTATAGGGGATGTGTGGTGAGTGGGGGATGTGTGGTGAGTGGGGGATGTGTGGTGGGTGGGTGTGTGGGTATGGGTGGGTGATGTGTGAGTAGGTGAGGGATGTGTGTCTGTCTTGGTGCGGGATGTTTGTGTGGGAGGGGAGAATGTGTCACATAACATGAGAATATGCATTGTTTATACTTACAACATTCATTTGACAATGTGTTTTTTTTTCCCTATGTGAATACATCATACACTGTTGATGAACGAAAGATGAGTGATTGGAAGGGGCGAATGTAAGACGGGCCTACGTGCCCAATTTGTTACCCTTTGAAAATAAAGATCAATTCTTCTTCTTCTTCGTTCATCCGGAGTTTTTTTTTCGGATGTGATTGCGTTGTGCCTGTTTACAGAAGAGCTGCGTTCTTGCGCCGTTAGGCCGACACATCCGACTTCTGCGGGCATTTGTTGACCGGGTTAACCTTCCCGGGGGTTTCTTAGGACGTTTGACTCTCACTGTTGTGGTGTTATCCCCCATCCCAGCTGGTCCATATAGAACGGCAAAAGATCCTGGTCAGCCCTCAAGGGAAGGCAGGGGCAGACCATGGGCATTCCCCGCCATCCAAGGAGGCTTCCATACTTGCAGAGCCGATACATAGCGCTCTGGTACTGGGCTCACCCAAGGAATCGTCACGTCCTGCACATGGCTGCTTAGCCTCACTTCCGTATATTGGGCCTTCCGTTCACCATAGGCTGTTCTTCCGGAAACCAGAAGTATGCAGTCTGCAGATGACATCCACACAGTGAGCTTTCGATTCGGACTTTCCATGTAATGGATTTGCTATCCAAGCAATGTTCCATTTCGTGCCACTAGGACACTTTTCCACCTTTTATGAAGCCCACACAATGGGCTTTTGATTCGGACTTTCCACGTAATGGATTTGCTATCCAAGCAATATTCCATTTCGTGCCACTAGGACACTTTTCCACCTTTTTAGAAGCCCACACAGCGAGCTTTCGATTTGGACTTTCCACATAATGGATTTGCTATCCAAGCAATATTCCATTTCATGCCTCTGGGTCTTCATGCACCTTTAAATGTCAACTTGTATGTAGTTAAAGTAAGCTGCGGTCAACTTGAGCTCGTTTATATCTCCATAGAGCTTGTCCTCAAATGAAGCAGGTGTGGGCCAAAATATCTTTCTCTGTTCTGCATACGTTGGGCAATCCTGCAGCAAATGTTTTGCTGTCATTTTTCCAGCTCTACAATTACATTCATCGGTATCTCCTATCTTTAGTTTATTGAACAAGTGGTATTTCAGCCTGTTATGTCCTGTGCGGAGTCTGAAGATTGCTACTTGTTCTCTTCGGTCGAGTTTGTAATATGCATCATCCTTCTGATGGCCTGGATGCTCAGATTCCCATTTGGTTCTATAAGTGCTTTTTATCAACCTCTTTGCCTCATTATAGGTTATGTCTATGTCAGGCTGTGGTAGTCGTCCGCCCTCTTTTGCCAGTCTGTCAGCCTCTTCATTTCCAGGTATACTGCAATGTGATGGGATCCACTGTATTACAACTTTTTTGGATTTCTGGCATAGACCATGGAGTGCTGCTCTTAGGTCAGTTAGTTCTGTGCTGTTATTTCTCTTGAGTATTGAGACAGCTGACTTTGCATCTGTGAAGATAGCTATTTGCTTCTCTTTATTTTCCTCCATCAGGAGCATTTCTGCTGCAGTTTTCAAAGCCTCTACCTCCGCTTTGAAGTTACTTGGAAATTTTCCAGTTGCCAATGAATGTGTTTTTTTTACTCCATTTTTTAAATTTAGGAGAATTCCTCCTCCTCCATTCTCTATTGAATTTTTGGCTGATCCATCTGTATATGCATGGGTCCAATTCCTGCTTGGGTAATGTTCTTTTATGTAGTTTAGGGTTATTTCTCTTCTTTCGGTTTCATGCTGAGTGTTCTTTTTCTCAATACCAGGAATGTTTTCTATCATCTCAGGCAGTTGCTGCTGTCTCCAAGCTGGGAAGTTGTGTGCATTTGTGTATGGGCTTGACTGTTGATATGTTAAGTATAGGATCTGCCCTAATCCTTCGTTTTGCAGTTTCTACAAAGTTGCTACGCTTCAGTCTTCCCTTTCCAAAACCATTAAATCTGTTGTACATAGGGTGGTCTGTCAATCTTCTAAATTTTTCTGCTTGTTGCTGGGCTCTGCTATCTCTTCTATCCTGCATTGGTTGTAAACAAGTGATCTTTTCTAGTTCATTAATAGGCGTTGTCTTCAGGCTTCCAGTTATGATTCGCATTCCTTGGTTTTGGACTCTACTTATTTTGTTAAAGTTTGACTGCTGTTGCCCAAGCTGCAATGCCATATTCCAGTACTGGCCTCACCCGTCCAGTATATAACTTCTTGAGAACTTTCTCATCTGCTCCCCACGTTGTACCAGCAAGCTTTTTCATGATTGCCATTCTCTGCCTTGCTCTTGTTCGATTTTTCTCAACCTGTGTCTTCCATGTCAGGCGACGATCAAAGGTGACTCCTAGATAGTTTGGATTTTCTTCATGGCGCAATATTTTTCCATTCAATACCAGCTTAGGTTGCTGAGTTTTATTTGAGAGGGAGAACACTGTGCATGTTGTTTTCTCCTCACTTATCTTCACTAGCCATGATTTTGACCAGTCCTCTAGCGCTAATAAGGCTTGCTGTATTCTGCTGTTAGCTGTACTAATATATTCTTCAGATGTCCATATGGCTAGGTCATCTGCAAAGGAGGATGTGTGTACTCTGGCTGGAAAATTTTCTGTGATGTCATTTATATATGCTAGGAATAATGTTGGTGAAAGAACTCCTCCTTGGGGGACACCTTGCTCCAGCAGCATCAGTTTGCTTGTTTGTCCTTGTACTTTTGTCCTGGCAGTTCTGTTCTCAAGGTAGTGGCTGATCCATTTATACATTTTTCCACAAACATGCATGTTTTGCAGTTTTACTTTCAGTCCTTCCTTCCATACTTTATCAAATGCTTTTTCTAAATCTATCCAGACTGCTAGTGTGTGCTTTTTCTCTTGGAAGGCATCCTCTATTTCCTGAGCTATATAGGTTATTTGATCTTCAGTGGATCTGTACTTTCTAAATCCTGCTTGGTGTGGTGTTAAGAGTTTGTTTTCTTCCAGATGCCATGTTAGCCTGCCATTGATAATGCGTTCCATTAATTTTCCTACACAGCTAAGTAGACTGATAGGTCGATAGCCATTTGGTTCTTCCAGGTCTTTTCCTTTCTTTGGGACTGGTATTAGTATAGCTTCCTTCCATGCCTGTGGGACTATTCCTCTCTTCCAGCTGTTATTTAGGACTGCTAGTAGTTTCTTCTTTGCCTTGGTGCCTAGTTCCTATTAGCATTTCATTTGTGATTCCATCCTTTCCTGGTGATTTCTTCTTTTTTAGGGTATTCATTGCCTGTTCCATTTCTTCCATTGTTAGATTTGCCATCATATATTCTGCTGCTGTCTCTGTATTTCTATGATGTATCTGTTTGTCTTTGATTGCTTTCTTCTGTTCGGTTGTAATATCAATGTGGTTTGCATTTGCATAGTGTTCCATTAGTGCATTTGCAGCCTTTTTGCCTGCAAGCAAGGCATTTCCTTGTTTAATTGTTATTTGTTTGTTTCTAGGTCCTTCATTGTTCATGGCTTTCACTAGTTTCCATAGTTTGTTTCCATCCCTGTCAAAATTCAGGTTTTCTGTTTTTTCCCTCCAACAATCTCTTGTTGTTTGATTTACTGTTCTTTTATATTTTGCTGAGATGGCTTTGAGAGAGATGTTTGCTTCAATTGTTTGTTCTCTCTCTGCTGTCTTCCTGGCATCTTCAACTTTGTCCTCCAAACTTTGTAGTTCTTCAGTCCAGTATGGTTTGTAATTTTTCCTCGCTCCTCTTGGAATGGACTCAGTGGCTGCCTGTATTATCGCTCTGTTTAGACTTTCCACCATTTGCTTTATGTTGCCATATCGTGTATTTATGTTTTCACAATATTTGTCTGTTAGTATGGCAAATCTGTCCCAATCTGCTCGTTTGTAATTCCAGCGGGGCAAGGGCTTTTGCTCCTGTGGAACATACTCCATATTCATTTCAAGCTTGATTGGTCTGTGGTCACTACCTGCTAATTGGTCCAGCACATGGCGATCGATTTTGTGGAGGATGTCTCCTGTGCAGAAAGCTAAGTCTGGAGTAGAAGTGGTAAGCCATCTTCTGGAGTAGAAGCTCGGTGTGTCATCCGCTTTGTTGAGTAGATGGAGATTTGAGTCTATTTCCCAGTCCTCCAATTCATCTCCTCTTTTGTCAGCATCTGGGTATCCCCATCTTTCTGAACGGCTATTAAAGTCTCCGACAATAATGCAGTTTGTGTTAGTTATTTTCATGTTTGAGAGTGTAAGGTCCTTATCTGCTGGGCTATACAGATTGTAGATTCTTATTTTGACGTCCTTTATCATTATATCAACACCTATAATTTCCGTTTGGTTGTCAGAGATCACAGATACTTCGCTGCAAGGTATTGTATTTCGTGTAAGTATTAGAACTCCTCCTTTGTGTCCTTCGCGGTCGAAACGTGTGGCCTGATATCCTCTGACTGAGAATTTGTGATTGGCGTTGAGGTGTGTCTCTTGAATGCATGCCACATCTATTCTATCTTTATGAAGACGCTGTGTTAGGGAGTCTTTCTTCTTGTAAACTCCTTCGGCATTCCACTGTAGTATGTTGAGTGTCCGGGGTATTTGGTCAATAGCTCTTAACCTACTCCTCTGTGCCTTGACTCCACAGCACAGGGGAAGGTGACCACCAGTAGTCATGGGTGGACCCCCTCGAGGCAGGGGGCCCGGCACTATCACCGCCTGATGGGACTTCACGGGATTAGCACCATATCGATTAATTTTGATTTGTGACATCATGAATTAAGTTACGTTGCACTGCTTTGTCAAGCCTGTGGCTCAGTACATCCGATTTCGACAAGCATTTATTCGGGATGCTTTCCCTAGCCTTTGACTGTCCCCAGTCTACCTACAAGGCAGCAGGTTTCACGTTGCACTGCTTTGTCAAGCCTGTGGCTCAGTACATCCGATTTCGACAAGCATGTATTTGGGGTGCTTTCCCTAGCCTTTGACTGTCCCCAGTCTACCTACAAGGCAGCAGGTTTGTGTGTCTCTTCGTCTGGTCCCTCTCCCTTGACCTGTCCGACATGGGTGGCCCTACCAGTAGCTGTGCTACCGTCGGCATAGCTCTTGGGGTCATTGGGACGCACAAGCCCCTCTACCTCGTCACGGTGGACACACAGCAGAGGGGAAGATCAATTCAATTCAATTCAACATTCTGTACAGTGAAGTCGACCCTCTTGATTTTTGACTATTTTTGTTTAATCAACTGGAGAAACTATTCAAAGAAGAAATTAGAAAAGACATCAAACTTCTAAAGGATGGGAATGCTGCTGGTACAGATAGTATTTCAGCAAAAGCTATTAAAGCCAACATGAACACATATTTTACAAACTATTTAGCTAAGTCTGGGACAAGAAGAAATATCAGCAGACTGGAAAGAAGGATATCAGGTGAAGCTGCCAAAGAGAGAAGACCTGCAAGAATACAAACATTATAGAGAGATGATGTTATTGTGAATTTCGGGAAAATATTAAGCAGGATAATTGTAGGGAGATTAACAGACGCTACCGAAAAACAATTAAGGGATGATCAGGCACGCATCCGACCAAATAGATCCGGAACTGACTAGCACTGAACTAAATTCGCAATTTTATGTTGGATTTCTGGACTATGAAGACCTATTTGGCAGCACTGAGAGGTAATCCCTTTGGAATGTGTTGAGGCACTATGGGATACCAAATGGAATCTTTAACTTATTAATGGCACCATATACACACACACACACACACACATATATATATATATATATATATATATATATATATATATATATATATATATATATATATATATATATATATAAGCACATGAGTGAGACATGGATGCTTATTGTCACCTTCATTATTCTCAATGACTATAGACTGGATTATAAAGACAACAAAAGCTACGACTAGAAATGGAATTCACTAGACCCTGACAGAGCAGCGTGCTGATCTGGACTTCGTTGATGTCATCGCCCTCCTGTCCCACCATGAAATCAGATGCAGGATAAACTTAACTGAAACAAATGACAGGACGGCATAACAAACAGTCGTAAAAATTGATAGGGGAAGACAAAGATAATGAGAGCAAACTAACCAATTGATAACACTATCTCTCTTGTTGACCTGACTTCAAGGGAATGAATCATACATATGATTAGGTAGCAGCGTAGACAGACAAAGATTGGGAGTAAGGCAGAGACATGAAAATAAGAATACAAAGGGCAATAACATTTATAACACTGGGTAATTTGTGGAATCCAAAAGAAATTAAACTTAGCACCAAACTTCGAATTTTAAACTCCAATGTCCCGGGAAGGTTAACCCGGTCAACAAATGCCCGCAGAAGTCGGATGTGTCGGCCTAACGGCGCAAGATCGAAGCTCTGCTGTAAACAGGCACAACGCAATCACATCCGAAAAAAAAAACTCCGGATGAACGAAGAAGAAGAAGAAGAAACTCCAATGTTACATCAGTACTACTTTATGTACCACTACTTTATGGACCACTACTTTATGTTACTTGCGATCGTGTTCTAATAAAAATTACCGTCTACTTCTCGGTTTTTGGTGGTGATTTATTCATTGTACTTTACGGACACAGAACGAATAAACAATGTACGGGGTGCTTCAAATGAAATCATTAAATGTGTTTTTTTAAAAAATATTTTTGGGGTAAATATATTCTGAAAAAGTAAAGAACAAATGTATAATTTTTCGATGCAGTCACTGCTGCATTCTATGCAGTTCCTCCAGTGCCGATAAAGTGATTGGATTCTGTAGAAAAAAAAATTATCTGGGATCACTGTTCGGTGTGTTAGATCCGGTCGTGAACCGTCTGTCACAGAAGTCATGCCGTTTTGAAACTTCCTACTCCACTCATACACTTGCGGGACTGACAGGCATGCATCACCATACATGACCTTCATTCGCCGATGAATTTCTATAGATTTCACCCTTTATTGATTAAAAAAAACACTCAACGCTGCTCCTTTTTGGTGCATGTTAAAAGTGGGGCGGCCGTCTTTAAACTATTTTTATGACGCCACAGTGTTCGTCTACGTGCTTAACACTCTTGACATACTTAACAACAATATTGACAGGTTACTAGACAATGGCATGCTTATTATAATTTCTGTCACACTTTAAGGTTTTCATTTGAAGCACCCTCGTACTAATAAACACTGATGTGTGATCAGAGTAGAAGGAATAAATGGTCTGACGGAATCACCAATGTGGAGCTCATGGAGATAACTAAATAAATACGAGTTATTCAAGAGCCGAGGAAGAGACGCTGGCGGTCGGCAGAACACGCTGACAAATTATAATAACACTTGTAGTATAACTAGACATTTCTTTGTCTATAAAACACATGGCCAACGGAAAAAGGAAGACTTAAAAAGCACAAGGAAAAGAAAATAAGAGACAGAGCTGAATAATATGGGGAGGGCATTGAGGAAGCTAAAAGAGGCAGCAAAGGACAGCTTATCGCGGGGTTGGTGGGGAGCCAGTGTTGCACTGGTGGATAAAGGGCAGAAGAAGAGGACAATGGGAACCTCTTCCGTGCTTTGAGGCTCACTGTGTATACGGTAATGGTCCCCTTGACACGTCGAAGGCATATTGTTTATGTGGTGCCCTCCTCCATATTTTGAAGACCAGTCAGCACTGGATGTCTGATGTGACCAGTGTTCGGAGGACTTGTCACTCCACTACCGCGATTTCCACTTAAATGGAATGCTTGAGAGAAACCACTTTCTAATTATATCAACAATGGGACACCACAGCCCGGTTTAAAAGCCCGTTACTAGGAACTAGACAGCCGACAACAAGTTAACACAACAAAGGCCCGGAGATGAACACTAAGCAATCTCAAGTATGTTGTTTAGGTGTGTGTGTGCGTGTGTGTGTGTGTTGTTTTTTTTTTGTTTTGCGCTCGCTCGTTTTGAATTCAAGCGTAGTCCATACACACTATTCATAGTTGTGATGGACTGAAGTTTGCGTGTTGCCCCTATTAACAGTGTCCCTCGTCTTAAGGCGAACCCACTCTGACTTCAGAGGTACTTGTAATTTATGTCCCTAAGTCAGACAGGTCAACATTTTAGTCCAGCTGTCCGGTGTAAGGGCTGAACCGCTTACCTCGGCATTAACACAACGAATGTTTAAGAACACGCGTTTTTACCCATTCGGCCATGCGGACCTGTATGTTGTCTAGTGTGTTGGATCAAGTGTAGGGATACACCAGGAATGACATCAAACTAGGGCAACCAGGGCGAGGAGATGAGCACAAACTTAACAGAGAATAGGAAGAGGTTTATAGTCGGAATTGTGTGTATATGTCATATATTTTTGAAGGGAGTGGGAGATCACTGTAGTGCATGCCCCATCTCTAACAAAAGATGTAGAGCCCCATCCTCTTCTATCTTCAATAACCCCAGAATATGAACCTTGAGTTATCTGCAGGCCTCGTTTTGTTAAGTATTGTCTAGGAGATATAGATTATGGCCCTGGTAAGAATGGTAATTTACTAATTGGGAATCTGCCCCTTCTCCAATGATTCTGATAGCTCTGGAGCCCCCTTTTAGTTTATCAAATCTGAGGAAAGTCAGGAGAATTTTCTCAGCCTGATTTAGATGAAGAAAACATGGATGTTGAGCAGTTTATAGGTATAGAGTCTTTTATTTCCCCCTTTAGTAAGTCATTATGAGTTAATTTATCTTTTAACAATCAAACACATAATCAATCACATTAGATTTTGACAACATGATGCACAAAGAAGTTGTTGACAGATAGGTTTGAACTTGACAAATTAACAGAAGGTCAATTCATGTTAATCATTTATTGACTGGCCTGAGCCTTCTGGTCAGTACATACATCTCTGTTGTGCTTTACACAAAGTAATAGAACAGTTGCACATTGGACCATTGTCCCAGACAATCAATAACAAGCATCAATATATGAGATGTCAACAAGTGTGAAAACATAGTAAACATTTTGATGTTGTACATATTAAGTATGATAGTGGTGTCTCAACCATAAACATTATCAGTTTTTCCTGAAATTGGGTGTGGGTTCGACCAAGGAAAATGTAACCTGGTGACTGGAAGATTAGGTAAGCCAGGGTCCATTGACTGATGGATCCACGTCAGGTCTGCCCGTATAGCTCCACTGAAGGCCTCCCCATGCTCTGCTCATAGCGAAGTCACCCTCCATCTCACTTGTGGTTCATCCTCTCTCGGCTTCCCTCTCTCAGGTCTGATTTAGGTGGTTAGTTTGCTGATGTGTTGGGTGGTTGTTGGTATGAAGCCACCAAGATCACTGATGAGTATTCACATAAATATATACAATCCTACCAATACAATCTTTTAAAAGTAGGTAAAAGAACCTAAATTCCTGAAGTAGGAACTAGTTCCCCTCCCCCTCTTTTTTCTCTCTAAGCTAGTGTTGGGTTAATTTGGGGTGGTCAGAGTTTATCACACTGTGTACGCCTTGTATCAACTTGTTCCTGCTGTATGTAAATCTTCATTTGACCTGGGGTCAGTGAACGTGTACAGTGAGACAATGACAAGAGTGAGAAGGTGTCAAGATGCATGTAAATAAATGACATACATTTATAACATTTCTTCTACTCAATGGTGTTCACAATGTGTATAAATATTTCTCTGTGTTTTCCCAATTAACTTCTTCTTCTTCTTGTGTCTAATAACTCTCTTCCATTACCTGTTGTTATTGTGATGTTGAGTGTTGTGTTGTGTGGTGATGAGTGGTGATGAGTGGGGTTGTGTTTTAAGTTATGTTGAGTAATGAGTTAAGTTCACTTCGCGTGGTGGTGTTCCGCGAAGCACAACTTTCTCATGTATTGCAGTTCATAAGTGCTCTTATCTAATTAAATTTGACATAAATATAAATATTTATTTCGCCAAACCCTATTATTTCTATAGACAAAGGAGAAAGGAAAGATTGATTTCACTTCAGCTTTCTAGATTGTAAATAGGCATAGATAAGTCTGTTTTAGAACAAGGCACTTGTTCTAGTACACGAACTGTCATTTCAGCTGTAGACAGTGATAGCATCCTGTTTCTGGTGAAATGCACAAGATTGCTTTCGAATCATCACTTCTCACAGTTGTTTAGAATAGAATGTAATAGTGTAATGCACTTCTTAAAGTTAATAATTATCTTTAAGAATATCAGAGGTGGCAGTTTCATCGAAGAGAATATTCTGGCCGGGAATGGCTTTGCGTCATTAGAATCTACAGTCGAGCATTTTTACATTTCTGAGGTTTTAATTAATAATCATACATTTCAATTGACATCACAAACATGGGTTTACGTTACTTGACACTTGATACATCGGGTTCTTAGTCTAATCAAGGGCTAACAAACGTACCTCGGATCCAGACTTTTGCCTTGTCCATTGAATTTTTGATCACACACTCTTCTCACCTCCGTCCATGGAGCGAATTCAGACAAAAGTGCGGCTGATTAACATTTCTGATGAAATGGGGATATATGTTAATTATGCACTGGCGCGAAGGCGGGTCAGGTGGTTTTTTCATCCAATGATTTTCCGAGCTTGGTCTGATGAAATCCTTCCAAGAATCCACGTCATTTGTCACTTGTTCAGTTCCAGTTTCGATGTTAAGTTTTAAGTCCCAATCTCCAATTGCGTTTGTGAAGTCAATTTCTTTTAATGTTGTTTCCTCTTTTTGCGGCATTTGTTGATAAGATGAATAATGTTGGCTGCGTTATGCCACATGGCCCCACTCCAGATTGTTCTATGGTATGGAACTATGTTTCCAACATTTTCAGTTATCAAGCTGTTCCCATTTGTCCTCCCTGTATTCTCTTCTGCATCTGATTGACCTGGTTCATCAGGCACTGGGTGTCGACTCAGGAAGTCCGCTCCCACATTCATTTTCCCAGGAACATATTCAACCTGGAACGAGTAAGGTTGAAGAAGCAGCGACCACCTCATAAGTCGGGCATTCAGAGTCTTAGATGCTGCGAGAAACATGAGTGGTTGATGGTCACATTGCACTGTGAAATGTTTGCCATATAGGTATGCTTGAAATTTCTGTACACTCCATACGAGCGCAAGACATTCTCTCTCGATAGTACTGTAATTTCTCTCTGCTGCATTCAATTTCCTGCTAGCATAGGCTACAGGGAATAGCTCTGATAGTACATCTCCCTTTCTCTGCAACAGCGTTGCCCCAATTCCTATGTTACTGGCATCGGTGCGCAGCACGAATGGTTGGTCGAGGTCTGGTAGATGTAAGACTGGATGAGCAGTTAATGCCTGCTTTAGTGCTGTGAAAGCTCTCTCACAGTCAGCTGACCAAGTGACTTTCTCTGGTTTCCCCTTTTGGTAAGATCCGTTAAAGGTGCTGACAGAGTATTGAAGTCCTTGATGTATTTTTGATAGAATCCACATAAGGATACAAATGATCTTACATCCTTCTTTGTTTTTGGACGAGGTGCTCTCTGGAGTTTGTCCACATTTCCCTCTTGTGGAGTTATCAGTCCATGAGATATCTTATGACCTAGAAAGTCCAATTCTTGGAATCCTATCTGACACTTCTTTGGTCTAGCCGTCAATCCAGTTTCTCTGAGGCGCCTGAACAAAAGATGCAGGGTTTCTACATGCTCTTCAAATGTTTCAGTTGCGATCAGGATGTCATCCATGAAGTGACTGATGTCTGGATGCTGTAGTGGGTCAAGTAATTTTCTCATCATACGTGTAAAGACGCTGGGAGCATTACTTAATCCGAATGGAAGAACGTTGAACTCATAGTGTCCTCCAGGCGTGCTGAAAGCTAACCATGGTCTAACTTCCGGTTTTACAGGAATCTGGTAATATCCCTTACTGAGATCAATCCTAGTAAAGTACTTAGCTCGGTTGAGTGCTGTGAAGAGTTTATTCTGATCCGGCAGAGGTTCTGCTTGGAATTCAGTAATAGCATTGAGCTTTCGATAATCGATGCACAATCTATGTTCTCCGCTTGGCTTTCTCAATAAGACGACGCTAGCACTGTAAGGTGATTCAGATGGTGAGATTATTCCTGCGGTGAGCAGCTGTTGTATTTCTTCCTCTAAAGTCTTTTGCTTTGCATAAGGAACTGGGTAAGTCTTGACTCGCACAGGCACTGTGTCATTTAACTTCATGTCAAATTCCTCCAAATCAGTTCTTCCTGGCTTATCAGTAAGTACTTCTGCATATTTTGCCATAAGTTCCCTAATCTGCTTTTGCTGATCCTTTGTTAAGTTGGGATTGATTTCCACATCCTTAAAGGTCTCTTTGGCTTGCAGTTGGCACTCGACTCCCATTGTTGATCCTTCTTCGACTTCAGTAGCCACACTCATGGCCATCAGATGTGCAGGTTCGGTGGTTGAGGGTCTTTCATGATATTTCTTCAAGAGGTTTATGTGAAATACTTTCATCTTGCCTTTGACTGAAATTCTGTAGTTGGTACGTGAGATCTTCTCCGTCACTACATAAGGTCCTCTCCATCCGATTTGCAGCTTATTCTGACTGGTTGGAAGCAGCAACATCACCTTCTCTCCTACCTCTAACTCTCTATCCTTTGCCTTGCGGTTGAAGTTACGAGCAATTCTTCGTCTGGCTTGACGTAGATTGACATTCGCTTGTTTCCAACTGTGTTGTAAACGATTTTTCAACTCGGCAACATATGTTGATGCAGTCACGACTGTATCATCTGTAGTATTATCAGTCCACGTTCGGAGTAACGCCTCCAATGGTCCTTTGATTGGTCGTCCAAACAACAGTGTGGCTGGAGCAAAACCTGTTGAGTGATGGGGTACTTCCCTGTAAGCGAATAAAGCTGCGGGTAAATACAAGTCCCAATCCTCTGTCTTCTCCTGGGCAATTTTGCGCAGGATACTAATCAATGTCCCGTTCCACAAGTCCATTTGACTGAGGGTGATATGGTGAACTGAAGATATGGCGTGCATGAAAAAGTCTGAAGGTCTCTTCCATGAGCTTACCACGAAACTGTGAACCGTTGTCCGTCAAGATCCTTTGTGGGAATCCTAGACGTGTGAATATTCCTAATAATGCATCAGCAACGTGTTTGGAGTCACAGCTGGGCATAGGAACTGCTTCGGCCCACATGGTTGTTGTGTCCACAAGCGTTAATATGAATCGGTTTCGCCTCTTCGTTGCTGAGAGAGGTCCGATTATGTCTACTGCCACTTTCTCAAATGGAATTCCAGTGATTGGCGATTCACCCAACATTGCCGGTGGTGTCCGGTGTTTTGGTGATACTTTCTGACACTGTGGGCATGATTTTACAAACCGTTGTATGTCTGAGTTCATCCCTGGCCAAAAGTAGTGAGTGGTAATCCGCTGTGTAGTAGCGTTGATACCCATGTGCCCACTGAATGGTAGACTGTGACCCATCTCTAAGATCTGAGTCCTGTATTGAGTCGGTACAACAAGTTGATTAAACTCTTGTCCAGCTCGTCCTGCTTTTCTGTAAAGAAGTGCTGACTTCATGAACAGATCACCTTTACGTAGAGGTAATTGTGATTTTGGCAGTTTTCTGAAGCAGGGTTCCAAGGTGCTGTCGGCTTCTTGTGCCCTCTTCAGTTCCTCCGTTCGAGGGATTGGTGTAGTTGATTCTGGAGTTTTTGTTGCCTGTGATCGAGTGGTCATGGTCGCCATCGCCACAGGTTGAACAGGTTCTCCTAGAACGATAAATCTACAGCCCGAGGATTACAGGATATATCGGATCGTCCAAGATTGCTGCCTTGATCGTCCCGGCGACATACCGCGAGGCTATGTTCACTTTTGCCACTGGAAGAGACATATTTGTTGAACTCTTCAGTGGTCCCTGCAATTCCACTATTTCCTCTGTCACCTGTTCAGGGTGAACTAAGGATGATGAAACAACACAGTCATACGATAATCCAGTATCATATAAACAGGTCGTTTGGAATCCATTTAGCAAGATGGATTCTACAACCGGAATACGAGATGATGTGTCTTGATGAGGTGTCTGTTTGGACGTTTCACCAGTGCTCACTTTTCTCTCTTTTCGGTTGGCCAAACATGCCGCTGTGTGTGGAGGTGGCTTCTTTCTGCAACTCTGAAATGTGTGACCTTTAATTTTGCAATGGGTACAGAATGGTTTGTCCTCCTTCGGCGCTGTTTGGACTGAGTGTTGAGTGTTTTTCGGGGATTTCCCCTTTTTCCCGGTGGCTACAGTGTTTTCACCCTCTTTTGGCTGTGGAGTTTTGTTTTGAGAGGGGGTGTTGTTCGAAACGTCCCTTTCCTCCCATCTCCTTTTGAGATTTCTCAAATCTCTCTGCCAGGATGATTATAGTTTCCAGGCGGTCAGCCCCGTTTTGGGTTCAGGAATGCCTTCATTTCGTTCTGCATTTTCCCCTTGATCTGATCAATGATAATCATTTCACGGAGTCCTTCATAATTTTCCTCAAATCCTCCCAAGCAAGTCCATCTTTGTATGTATGACTTCAGTCTTTCGACTAGCTGTGCGTAGCTCTCACCCGGTTCCTTCCTTGCGGCTTTGAACCTGAGTTTATAAGATTCGGCGTCCACTTCGAATCGGCTTAAGAGTGCCGTCTTGAGTGTTGTGTAGTTCTGTTGTTCCTCTCTAGTGAGTCTTGAGAACACTTCATACGCCGTGGATCTTAAGGCTTGCGCTAACTTCGTCGCCCATCTACTCTCTTCAAGCCCACAGCTGACAGCCATTGCCTCGAAGCGTGATAAAAATCCTTCGATGTGGTCAGTCTGTTCATTAAAGGGGTCCAGAGGAAATGACATAGCTCCTGAATTAAGTTGAGAGACGTGAGGTGGTTCTGTCACTGGCGATCCTGATGAGGTTGAGGGTGTAGGACCACTCCCTTTCTCTATTCTCCGGATCTCCACTTCAATCTCCATTCTCCTCAACTCCAGTTGGTGTTGACGCTCTCTCTCCTTATCTTCCATTTCAGCCTGTA
The DNA here is from genome assembly GCA_014155875.1 of Cepaea nemoralis. Taxonomy (NCBI): domain Eukaryota; kingdom Metazoa; phylum Mollusca; class Gastropoda; order Stylommatophora; family Helicidae; genus Cepaea; species Cepaea nemoralis. Next base: position 184,801 of record JACEFZ010001578.1, read on the forward strand.
GTCGTTTCTCTTTCTCCTCCAATTCTGCTTGAAATCGTTTCTCTTTCTCCTCCAATTCTGCTTGAAACTGTTTTTCCCTCTCAGCCAATTCAGCCTGAAGCTGTTTTTCTTTCTCAGCCAATTCAGCCTGAAGCTGTTTTTCTTTGAGAGCCAATTCAGCTTGCAGTCTTTCCCTTTTGTCAAATGCATCCGAAACATAGTTAGCTAGCTCAAGACCATCTAACCCGCATTCCCTACCTGTTTCTGTTATTTGGGCTCTAAACTTTGCAGTTTCCGCCATGTCTATATTTTATTGCTGTGCTCTGATTAACAATATAATTGCAGCTAGTCTGATCCGCGTACGCTTGTCAGTCCCTGATCTGCAAAGATACAACAGAGCATGTGCAATATTAAAAACACCCTATGTTATGTCTGTCTGTCAATGCTGGAAAAGCCAAAGGCAGCAGGCACTGAAGTAACCACAATTAATTCCTAGTAAAGAAAAGAATCTGAAATTAGACAGAGTTTTTCCCAACGGATAAGATTTTCCGGTGGTTGATGAAATGCTGTTAAGTTCAGACTTCACAGGAATAGAACACCTTCTCTGGAAGAGAAGTAGTGTTGGTAGAGTAGATACACACTATATATTTCACCTGGAGCACCTCTTTCTGAAGTAGAAGCAATATATGAACATGGCTCCTTCTCCAGGAGTAAAGATCAGTCACCTCTCTTATTTATCTATAAATGTCATTCATATCATGTGGCTGTCAATCAATACCCCACATGGTATCTGTTAAACATTCTAGAAAATGACAATGTTCAAAATCTAAAGATAACTGTATGCATGTATTTTGTGTGATTGTTTAAAGGTTAACATATGGGAACCATCCAGGACGTAGACCGCAATATGTCATATATTTTTGAAGGGAGTGGGAGATCACTGTAGTGCATGCCCCATCTCTAACAAAAGATGTAGAGCCCCATCCTCTTCTATCTTCAATAACCCCAGAATATGAACCTTGAGTTATCTGCAGGCCTCGTTTTGTTAAGTATTGTCTAGGAGATATAGATTATGGCCCTGGTAAGAATGGTAATTTACTAATTGGGAATCTGCCCCTTCTCCAATGATTCTGATAGCTCTGGAGCCCCCTTTTAGTTTATCAAATCTGAGGAAAGTCAGGAGAATTTTCTCAGCCTGATTTAGATGAAGAAAACATGGATGTTGAGCAGTTTATAGGTATAGAGTCTTTTATTTCCCCCTTTAGTAAGTCATTATGAGTTAATTTATCTTTTAACAATCAAACACATAATCAATCACATTAGATTTTGACAACATGATGCACAAAGAATGTTGTTGACAGATAGGTTTGAACTTGACAAATTAACAGAAGGTCAATTCATGTTAATCATTTATTGACTGGCCTGAGCCTTCTGGTCAGTACATACATCTCTGTTGTGCTTTACACAAAGTAATAGAACAGTTGCACATTGGACCATTGTCCCAGACAATCAATAACAAGCATCAATATATGAGATGTCAACAAGTGTGAAAACATAGTAAACATTTTGATGTTGTACATATTAAGTATGATAGTGGTGTCTCAACCATAAACATTATCAGTTTTTCCTGAAATTGGGTGTGGGTTCGACCAAGGAAAATGTAACCTGGTGACTGGAAGATTAGGTAAGCCAGGGTCCATTGACTGATGGATCCACGTCAGGTCTGCCCGTATAGCTCCACTGAAGGCCTCCCCATGCTCTGCTCATAGCGAAGTCATCCTCCATCTCACTTGTGGTTCATCCTCTCTCGGCTTCCCTCTCTCAGGTCTGATTTAGGTGGTTAGTTTGCTGATGTGTTGGGTGGTTGTTGGTATGTAGCCACCAAGATCACTGATGAGTATTCACATAAATATATACAATCCTACCAATACAATCTTTTAAAAGTAGGTAAAAGAACCTAAATTCCTGAAGTAGGAACTAGTTCCCCTCCCCCTCTTTTTTCTCTCTAAGCTAGTGTTGGGTTAATTTGGGGTGGTCAGAGTTTATCACACTGTGTACGCCTTGTATCAACTTGTTCCTGCTGTATGTAAATCTTCATTTGACCTGGGGTCAGTGAACGTGTACAGTGAGACAATGACAAGAGTGAGAAGGTGTCAAGATGCATGTAAATAAATGACATACATTTATAACATTTCTTCTACTCAATGGTGTTCACAATGTGTATAAATAATTCTCTGTGTTTTCCCAATTAACTTCTTCTTCTTCTTGTGTCTAATAACTCTCTTCCATTACCTGTTGTTATTGTGATGTTGAGTGTTGTGTTGTGTGGTGATGAGTGGTGATGAGTGGGGTTGTGTTTTAAGTTATGTTGAGTAATGAGTTAAGTTCACTTCGCGTGGTGGTGTTCCGCGAAGCACAACTTTCTCATGTATTGCAGTTCATAAGTGCTCTTATCTAATTAAAATTTGACATAAATATAAATATTTATTTCGCCAAACCCTATTATTTCTATAGACAAAGGAGAAAGGAAAGATTGATTTCACTTTCAGCTTTCTAGATTGTAAATAGGCATAGATAAGTCTGTTTTAGAACAAGGCACTTGTTCTAGTACACGAACTGTCATTTCAGCTGTAGACAGTGATAGCATCCTGTTTCTGGTGAAATGCACAAGATTGCTTTCGAATCATCACTTCTCACAGTTGTTTAGAATAGAATGTAATAGTGTAATGCACTTCTTAAAGTTAATAATTATCTTTAAGAATATCAGAGGTGGCAGTTTCATCGAAGAGAATATTCTGGCCGGGAATGGCTTTGCGTCATTAGAATCTACAGTCGAGCATTTTTACATTTCTGAGGTTTTAATTAATAATCATACATTTCAATTGACATCACAAACATGGGTTTACGTTACTTGACACTTGATACATCGGGTTCTTAGTCTAATCAAGGGCTAACAAACGTACCTCGGATCCAGACTTTTGCCTTGTCCATTGAATTTTTGATCACACACTCTTCTCACCTCCGTCCATGGAGCGAATTCAGACAAAAGTGCGGCTGATTAACATTTCTGATGAAATGGGGATATATGTTAATTATGCACTGGCGCGAAGGCGGGTCAGGTGGTTTTTTCATCCAATGATTTTCCGAGCTTGGTCTGATGAAATCCTTCCAAGAATCCACGTCATTTGTCACTTGTTCAGTTCCAGTTTCGATGTTAAGTTTTACGTCCCAATCTCCAATTGCGTTTGTGAAGTCAATTTCTTTTAATGTTGTTTCCTCTTTTTGCGGCATTTGTTGATAAGATGAATAATGTTGGCTGCGTTATGCCACAGTATATAACAAGGATTCTTAGCTAGCGATTTAAAGAGAGTAGACAATATGGCCGGTCATGTTTTAGACTAAAAGGATAGAGAGCAAAGAAAGGAAAGATAATCAAAACTCACAACAACAACAACAACAACAACAACAACAACGGACCTCAATCATAACCGCCTCTGCAGAAGCAGGTTGAATGAAGCCGAATTTTTCTGTTTTTCCCCTGTAAATAATGGAGTGGATTAGCACTTAAGCGTAATTGATAAGGAGCCGCGCTGATACTTGCCATAAACGCGGTGGGGCGAAGGTTCGAGGCCTCCGTTTCTCGACCAGTAAAGTGAGGGAAAGACTGGCGCCTGTTCCCCCGCTCATCCAGGCCTACAGAATGTGATAGCCCTATCTCACCACACACCCATAGCAGTAAACTGCTTCGGCTGACAGTTTTAATTTGTAATGTTAATAAGTGTTCATAAAAGGTAGTGAATACCCGAGACAGCCAGAGTAACCAAAGACAGTTGCCTGGAAAAGGGTAATCAAGGTAGAACATGATATGGAACTATAAGCAAGAGATAAATGGTGCTGTTTGGAAATAAATGACAAGAGAGGCAATGGAAAACACAGTGCTGACTGGACAAATTAGCGGTAGCAGATACTGAGGCAGACCAAGAGATATGATGCTTATTGTCTTGGACCTGTACTTTTATATGGATGTGAAGCTTGGACCATGAGCAGTCAAGCTGAAAAACATCTGATGGCTGTAGAAATGTGGTTTCTGAGGAAAATGCAAAGAATACCATGGACAGCCAGAAAGACCAACGAACAAGTCCTTCAAGAAACAAATGAAGATCGTAAACTGATTAGAGATATTAGACGCAGACAGTCAAAAGTTTTTGGGCATGTTATGAGAAGAAATGAATTGGAGAACTTGGTGACAACTGGTAAGATCGAAGGGAACAGACCAAGAGGAAGACCTAGAAGCAAATACCTGGATGGCTTGGCCTCGTGGCATGGTCGAGACAAAAACACTGAGCTGATCCACGACTCTGGTGATCGAGTGCGATGGCAGAACATGACCGCCCACGCTTACCGGCATGGCTCATGATAGATGGATGGGTTTTAGACGATTTGCGAGGGTGGGGGGGGGGGGGGGGGTTCCATGAACAGAAATGATCCAAAACAGAAGATACCGAGATATGTGTTGAGACGTGAACGGTATGCCACTGAGCAAGACACGTGATAACGATCCTGGTAAGGTGTCAAGCAGATTTAGAAAGTATATCGTTTCTTTATTTGTTGATACCGCAGGATCGTTAATATACTGGTTATTACATTCGTTAGAGTTGGGGCTTTTGAGCTCAAATGCTACAGACAAGTTTTTTTTTCGAATAGCGTGGATCAAGAAGAAGCAAAATACCGACATTCTACAAGATCTGACCATCGAATAAAACGGACCCATAAACAGTTTCATATCTCAGAAGTTGAAATGATTTGGCCGTATTCAGCGTCACTGTGGTTTCGAAAGATGTGATGGAAGATATAGTTGCTGGTAGAAGAGGCTGTGGTCAACCAGTCACGAAGATTGACAATGGACATTGCAGACACCTTTCGAGAAGCTTTTCACCAGGCCGTGATAAGATCGACGTTCCGTAAAGAACCTGATATATAATGATAAAGCTGCAATATATACCTGACGGGCTGAAGCGAAATACGCCAGGCAATAAATCGTGCAACATATTGTGTGTCGCTTCTTTGTTTAAATTCACAAAGGGAATACGTGTACATTGTTTTGAATGTCAAAATCATATTTGTTTACATTCATTGGTTTAAGGAGGGTAACATTGAAAGGTATCAGATTAGTCGATCATATCTTAAACCAATGATATGTAAATCTGTTGCATCCTGGTCGCAATCTAAAATCGATTACCTAATGTGTCTTGAAAGTTAACGATAAAGTTTATGTTTTATATAATTAGTGTGGTCTTTTATCCATTCTTACTCATAATAAACTTGCTTAGAAGTTGTTGCTGTTTCATAAGCTGTGCTTACATCGCTTTCGTTCGCTTTAAATTTGTTTCTAACTACGACGGTAAGTCCATAAGTAAGTCACAAAGGGCTGTAGAAAAATAACTAAATATGATAACAACTTGAAACCAGTTTATTTTTATACATACATTGTCCCTTTATTTCTCAACATAATTTTCAACAACATTGATGCGCTTATCCCATCGTTTTATCAGTCCTCCCAAACCGGTTGCATAGAACAAAAAAATAATTAAGTCACAAAGGGCTGTAGAAAAATAACTAACTATGATAACAACTTGAAATCGGTTTATTTTTATACATACATTGTCATTTTATTTTTCATTATAATTTCCACCAAAATTGATGTATTTATCCCATCGTTTTATCAGTCCTCCCAAACCGGCTGCATAGAACTGCGTGCTTTAATTTTCATTTACCTGCCATCCCACAGAACTGTGTGACTTACTTATTGACTCGACCTCGTAACTTTTTCTATCCAGCTATGCATCCATCGCTTTACGGGAAATCGCTAGGGGCTAAATTCACTGAAAAATCACCTTGACGGGTGACATTTCGCGAGTGACGCCGAAGTTGAATGTGAAGTGAAAACGTGGTTTAGAAAACAGAGCACGCAGTTCTATGCAGCCGATTTGGGAGGGCTGAAAAAAAAAACGATGGGATAAGTGCATCAATGTTGATGAAAATTATATTGAGAAATAAAGGGGCAGTGTACCTATAAAAATAAACTGGATTCAAGTTGTTGCCATCTTTAGTTATTTTTCTACAGCCATTTGTGACTTACTTATTAACTTACCCTCGTACAAATGCCGTCATCTTTTTCTTTTACTTACATTGTACTGGTGTCGTAAATCTATAAATGGCACATATTTATGAAGGCATAGGGCATGGCTTTAATTTTCATCATACCATCCACGAATGAAGTGGCTCTAACAATAGTCTAACATTACCAAACTTTACTTAGAATGGCTCCGGTAGTTGAGAGTCTAAATAGCACATTACGTGAAATGTTTGCCTTGTATTTCATTACATGTCTACAAATCACTACTGGTAACCTGTGTGCTGGCATGAGGCGAATATATATATATATATATATATATATATATATATATATATATATATATATATATATATATATATATATATATATATATATATATATGTGTGTGTGTGTGTGTGTGTGTGTGTGGTGTGTGGCGTGCGTGCGTGCGTATGTGTGTGTTTGGATTATAATTCGAACAGAAGCCATAGCTTCAGTTTATTGTTAGTATAGTCAGTTAGTAAGGGGACATTTACACGCCATATGGTGCACTGATATTTGATGTGTTCTACCCTTATATTGTTATAGCTCAACCTAAACTAGATATTTGATGTGTTCTACCTTTATATTGTTATAGCCCAACCTACACTAGATATTTGATGTATTATAGCCTTATATTGTTATAGCCCAACCTAAACTAGATATTTGATGTGTTCTAGCCTTATATTATTATAGCCCAACCTACACTAGATATTTGATGTGTTCTACATTTATATCGTTATAGCCCAACCTACACTAGATATTTGATGTGTTCTAACCTTATATTATTATAGCCCAACCTAAACTAGATATTTGATGTGTTAGTAGTTATAAATGGACGTTTCGGTTCTAATTTGGAGGAGCCTCCTCAAATGACCTTGACCTCGGTTGATTTTCACTCCTCCTCGGTCATATAGTTGGGTAAGGGGTGGTATCTAGGTCATATCTAAGGGCGATAATTCTAAGATTTTATGTTTCTAAGGGCAGATAACTATTGAGTGGGTGTATAAAAATTTTAATTAATTATTAAAAAATAAAATAAAATAAATAAAAATAAAAATAAATAACGACGGGGTGCGGGGTGGTGGCGAGGGGGTGGGCGCGTGGGGTGAGACTAGGCGGTTCGGGCTTAAACACTATCAGGTATATAATAATTTTTATTAAATCATGTATAAACAATACAATGCATATTAAATAAGTAGCGGCATAGTGGAAAATTCTGGAACGTAGTACCGGGGAGTTATACGTCGGCAAGTGTGGGAAAATCTCCGGCGGGTGTGACGGTGGTCGGTTCATAACAGACGTGGAGGGGGTGCATACGGAAAAGTCATTAAGTAAAGGGTTGTAAAAACGTGGGTGAGTGGTGTGTTAAAATATTTTGAACTGTTAGCGCATTGGTGGTGTACAATAGTACGAATAGAAGGAATAGGTGCGGTGGGGATAGTAGTGGGTATGGGTTAGTGAAATTAGTTGATAAGGGTGGTTATTAGTGCTATGTAGATGTTCATAGTAGCTTATTCACTAACATAACACGTGTTACAAATGAAACCTTGAAAGCTAAAGATCGCTGATTGTAATGGATATAGTGTAGTATCATTCGGTGGTAAGGGGTGGGTACCAGGTATTAGCTGGTCAAGCAGTGGTCAAGTCAGTGGTCAAGTGGTAGTCAAGTAAGGAAATTTTAGGGAAAAGTGATTGTAATGATATGGTGATGCTTAAAGGGTGGTAAATTAGTGGTCAAGCTAGTGGTCAAGGGGTGGTCAAGTGAGGAAATTTTAGGGAAATTTTAGGGAAAGTGAGTTGTAATGATATGGTGATGATTAAAGGGTGGTAAATTAGTGGTCAAGCAGTGGTCAAGGGGTGGTCAAGTAAGGAAAATTTTAGGGAAAAGTGGTCGTAATGATATGGTGATGATTAAAGGATGGTAAATTAGTGGTCAAGCAGTGGTCAAGTAGTGGTCAAGTAGTGGTCAAGTGAGGAAAATTTAGGGAAAAGTGGTTATAATGATATGGTGATGATTAAAGGGTGGTAAATTAGTGGTCAAGTAGTGGTCAACCAATGGTCAAGTAGTGGTCAAGTGAGGAAATTTTAGGGAAAAGTGGTTATAATGATATGGTGATGATTAAAGGGTGGTAAATTAGTGGTCAAGTAGTGGTCAGCCAATGGTCAAGTAGTGGTCAAGTGGTCGAGTGACCACTTAAATTGTAGATGACGATAGTCCCTAAGATTATGGTAGTGGTTAAAGTGATCGATGACATGGTCAAGTAGCGGTCAACCAGTGGTCAAGTGGTCGAATGAACACTTAAAAGGTAGAGAAAAGTACGTATATTGAAACGGTGATGGTAAAATGGTCGACAACGTGGTCAAGCAGTGGTCAAGTAGTGCTCAACCAGTGGTCAACCGCTCAAGTGAGAAAATTGTAGGGTATGGTACGTGTAGTGAAACAGAGATAAATAAATTAAGTAGTGACGTTGTCAAGTAGTGATCAAGTAGCGGGCAAGTACTGGTCAAATGGTCGAGTGACCACTTAAATTGTAAGGGAAAGTACGTGTAGTGAACCTGTGTTGGTTACAGTGATCGATGACGTGCTCAAGTAGTGGCCAAGTAGTGGTAAATGGTCGAATGACTACTTAAATTGTCGGTGAAAGTAGGTATGGTGACATGGTGATGATCAAGAGTTGGTCAAGTGGTGCTCAAATAGTGGTCAAGTAGTGGTCAAGTAGTCGAATGACCACTTAAATTATAGGGTATGGTACGTGTAGTGAAACGGTGATGGTAAAATAAGTAAGGACATAGTCAAATAGTGGTCAAGTACTGGTGAAGTAGTGATCAAGTGGTCGAAGGATCACTTAAATTGTAGGGTATGGTATGTGTAGTGACATGATGATGGTTAAAGTGATCGATGAAATGATCAAGACGTTATGCCGACTGCTAAGTTCAGAAAGTAATGTCCTTACTATCGGCAATTTCCCTGACAGGAGCGCCTCGAGCACTGATTTTGTATTGATCAATAGCACCTAGTGGTACAGTCGACACACATGGACAATAGTTACAGCCAGGTCAAAGATGGCGTCGCACCCTATCACACATGGGTAATTGCTACAACCAGACTACGTCTCATTCGCTAAAACTGGTCAAATATGGACTTGCAGTCGATCCCATGTGTAATGGTACAGCCAAGAAAAGGCTCACTGACTAAAACAATCAAAGAATTCCCTGCTTCCGATAACATGTATAATGGTACAGCCAGAACACGGGGTTAATGATTCAACCGGTCAAAGATGGCGATGGATCCAGTGACACGCATAACGATACACGTGGAACACGTTGCTAATAACCGAAATGTTCAAAGACGGCGGCGAATCCGGTCACAGGGGTAATGGTACATCTTAGACACGTGGTTAAGAGGGAAACTATAGAAAAAGGGTGTCCTATCGGTTGTCGAGTCAAGGAACCTAACGTATGATGATCACTGTGTATAGGAGTGAATACACTGCATCATCAACATTGCATCCGAAGGTTAAAAGGGTCACCCTTCTCTCTCTCTCTCTCCTTTCTATAACCGTGTAGTCCTAGTGTTATCCGGTTACACCAAAGGACACTAGGGCATCAATACAACATAAACTGGTCTCGAAAACCCCATACGCGCATGTAAACAAATCACCACAGTGTCCGACTAAGCCTTTCTCATATTCATAGTACAGAGCTGTGATCACAGAGGCTAGTCGGGGAAATCGTATCTGTACGTAACAACTATCGGGCCATACAGCGACGAGTGGGTAGTGGGTGTTAACAGATGCACACAAACACAACAAACTGCCCCGATTCAACCTTAGGCAATGCACGTAACATGACAGGTCACATGTCCGCCGTCATAATCAGCGACGTTATCACGTATCAAATTAGATAGCCACACTTTCATTTCCTTTCTATGTGTCCATAGTGTCTTTACATCTTTCTCCAGAAAACCATTTCCAAGACCAATATATGTTTTTTGTCAGTGTACCTGCTCAGTGCCACACTTCACAACCAGACAAAAGTACACGTTCTATGTACCACTTCAACCGTCAAATAAGAAAATATGTTAGACAAAATATTAAAATTATTGGTCAAATACAGAAATATATCACCCAAACTTATAAAAAGTAGGAACATATGTTAACCAAATGGAAAATATCTTAGCCAAATAGGAAAATTTGTTAGCCAAATAGAAAAAAATATTGACCACGTAACGATATATCTTGTCCACACTTATGAAAAGTAGGGAAATTTGTTAGTCAAATGAGAAAAAAGATTGACCAAGTAACGAAATACCCAAACCAAACTTATGAAAAGTACGAAACTTTGTTAAGCAAGTATGAAAATGTATCGACCAAACAGAGAAATATATCACCCAAACTTATAAAAAGTAGGAACATATTTTAACCAAAGGGAAAATACCTTGGCCAAATAGGAAAATTTGTTAGCCAAAGGAGAAAAAAGATTGACCAAGTAACGAAATTCCCCAACCAAACTTATGAAAAGTACGAAACTTTGTTAAGCAAGTATGAAAAGGTATCGATCCAAACAGAGAAATATATCACCTAAACTTATAAAAAGTAGGAACATATGTTAACCAAATGGAAAATATCTTGGGCAAATAGGAAAATTTGTTAGCCAAATGGGGAAAATATTGTCCAAGTAACGAAATATCCCCCAACAAACTTAGGAAAAGTACGAAACTTTGTTAAGCAAGTATGAAAAAGTATCATCCAAACAGAGAAATATATCACCTAAACTTATAAAAAGTAGGAACATTTGTTAGCCACAGAGAAAATACCTTGGCCAAATAGGAAAATTTGTTAGCCAAATGAGAAAAAGATTGACCAAGTAACGAAATACCCCCCAACAAACTTATGAAAAGTACGAAACTTTGTTAAGCAAGTATGAAAAGGTATCGTCCAAACAGAGAAATATAGCACCCAAACTTATAAAAAGTAGGAACATATGTTAATCAAATGGAAAATATCTTGGCCAAATAGGAAAATTTGTTAGCCAAATGGGGAAAATATTGTCCAAGTAACGAAATACCCCCCAACAAACTTAGGAAAAGTACGAAACTTTGTTAAGCAAGTATGAAAAGGTATCGACCAAACAGAGAAATATATCACCCAAACTTATAAAAAGTAGGAACATATGTTAACCAAATGGAAAATATCTTGGCCAAATAGGAAATATTGTTAGCCAAATAGAAAAAATATTGACCACGTAACGATATATCTTGTCCACACTTATGAAAAGTAGGGAAATTTGTTAGTCAAATGGGGAAAATATTGACCACGTAACGAAATACCCCCCCCCCCAAAAAAAAACTTAGGAAAAGTACGAAACTTTGTTAAGCAAGTATGAAAAGGTATCGGCCAAACAGAGAAATATATCACCCAAACTTATAAAAAGTAGGAACATATGTTAACCAAATGGAAAATATCTTGGCCAAATAGGAAAATTTGTTAGCCAAATAGAAAAAATATTGACCACGTAACGATATATCTTGTCCACACTTATGAAAAGTAGGGAAATTTGTTAGTCAAATGGGGAAAATATTGACCTACGTAACGAAATACCCCCAACAAACTTAGGAAAAGTACGAAACTTTGTTAAGCAAGTATGAAAAGGTATCGGCCAAACAGAGAAATATAACACCCAAACTTATGAAAAGTAGGAAACTTTGTTAGCCAAAGTGAAAAAACCTAGGTCAAGTAAGAAAATTCTGATAGCCAAATGTGAAAAGTGTCGGCCAAATACAGAAATTGCTCAACCAAACTTATAAAACGTAGGAAAATTGTTATTCAAACGGGAAAGCTATTGAACAACTAGGAAAATGTAATAGTCAAAGAAGAATAATATTGAACAAGTAATGAAATATATCATTCAAACTTATGAAAAGTAGGAAGCCTTGATAACCAAATGTGAAAAATATCACTCAAAGAGAGAAATAGCTCGCCCCAACGTATAAAAAGTAGGAAAATTGTCGGCCAAAGGGGAAAAAGTTAGACCAAATACAGAAATATCTCGACCAAACTTATAAAAATCTAGGAAAAAATAGTACCCAACACAACTAAAAGGCTGACTAAAGTTATAAATCCAAACTTATAAAAATAACCAAATAGGAAAACATATTGACCAAGTACAGACATATATCAATCAAACTTATAAACTTGTCGTCCAAAGTGATAAAAAACAAAGAAAGGCTGTCAGCCAGTCTAAGAAATAGGTATGGAAAAGTAAGTCGACCAAGCTCAGAAAAAAAGAAAAAAAAAAGGAAATAAAAATATAACTTCTGTAGTCTTGGTCGACTTACTTTTCCATACCTATTTCTTAGACTGGCTGACAGCCTTTCTTTGTTTTTTATCACTTTGGACGACAAGTTTATAAGTTTGATTGATATATGTCTGTACTTGGTCAATATGTTTTCCTATTTGGTTATTTTTATAAGTTTGGATTTATAACTTTAGTCAGCCTTTTAGTTGTGTTGGGTACTATTTTTTCCTAGATTTTTATAAGTTTGGTCGAGATATTTCTGTATTTGGTCTAACTTTTTCCCCTTTGGCCGACAATTTTCCTACTTTTTATACGTTGGGGCGAGCTATTTCTCTCTTTGAGTGATATTTTTCACATTTGGTTATCAAGGCTTCCTACTTTTCATAAGTTTGAATGATATATTTCATTACTTGTTCAATATTATTCTTCTTTGACTATTACATTTTCCTAGTTGTTCAATAGCTTTCCCGTTTGAATAACAATTTTCCTACGTTTTATAAGTTTGGTTGAGCAATTTCTGTATTTGGCCGACACTTTTCACATTTGGCTATCAGAATTTTCTTACTTGACCTAGGTGTTTTCACTTTGGCTAACAAAGTTTCCTACTTTTCATAAGTTTGGGTGTTATATTTCTCTGTTTGGCCGATACCTTTTCATACTTGCTTAACAAAGTTTCGTACTTTTCCTAAGTTTGTTGGGGGGTATTTCGTTACGTAGGTCAATATTTTCCCCATTTGACTAACAAATTTCCCTACTTTTCATAAGTGTGGACAAGATATATCGTTACGTGGTCAATATTTTTTTCTATTTGGCTAACAAATTTTCCTATTTGGCCAAGATATTTTCCATTTGGTTAACATATGTTCCTACTTTTTATAAGTTTGGGTGATATATTTCTCTGTTTGGCCGATACCTTTTCATACTTGCTTAACAAAGTTTCGTACTTTTCCTAAGTTTTTTTGGGGGGTATTTCGTTACGTGGTCAATATTTTCCCCATTTGACTAACAAATTTCCCTACTTTTCATAAGTGTGGACAAGATATATCGTTACGTGGTCAATATTTTTTCTATTTGGCTAACAATATTTCCTATGTGGCCAAGATATTTTCCATTTGGTTAACATATGTTCCTACTTTTTATAAGTTTGGGTGATATATTTCTCTGTTTGGTCGATACCTTTTCATACTTGCTTAACAAAGTTTTCGTACTTTTCCTAAGTTTGTTGGGGGGTATTTCGTTACGTGGTCAATATTTTCCCCATTTGGCTAACAAATTTTCCTACTTTTCATAAGTGTGGACAAGATATATCGTTACGTGGTCAATATTTTTTTCTATTTGGCTAACAAATTTTATTATTTGGCCAAGATATTTTCCATTTGGTTAACATATGTTCCTACTTTTTATAAGTTTGGGTGATATATTTCTCTGTTTGGTACGATACCTTTTCATACTTGCTTAACAAAGTTTCGTACTTTTCATAAGTTGTTGGGAAGCTATATCGTTACTTGGATCAATATTTTTTCCCATTTGGCTAACAAATTTTCCTATTTGGCCAAGGATATTTTCTCATGTTGTTAACATATGTTCCTACTTTTTATAAGTTTGGGTGATATATTTCTCTGTTTGGCCGATACCTTTTCATACTTGCTTAACAAAGTTTCGTACTTTTCCTAAGTTATGTTGGGGTCGTATTTCGTTACTTGGTCAATCTTTTTTCTCATTTGGCTAACAAATTTTCCTATTTGGCCAAGGTATTTTCTCTGTGGTTAACATATGTTCCTACTTTTTATAAGTTTGGGTGATATATTTCTCTACTTGGTCGATACCTTTTCATACTTGCTTAACAAAGTTTCGTACTTTTCCTAAGTTTGTTGGGGGATATTTCGTTACTTGGACAATATTTTCCCCATTTGGCTAACAAATTTTCCTATTTGCCCAAGATATTTTCCATTTGGTTAACATATGTTCCTACTTTTTATAAGTTTAGGTGATATATTTCTCTGTTTGGACGATACCTTTTCATACTTGCTTAACAAAGTTTCGTACTTTTCATAAGTTTGGTTGGGGAATTTCGTTACTTGGTCAATCTTTTTTCTCCTTTGGCTAACAAATTTTCCTATTTGGCCAAGGTATTTTCCCTTTGGTTAAAATATGTTCCTACTTTTTATAAGTTTGGGTGATATATTTCTCTGTTTGGTCGATACATTTTCATACTTGCTTAACAAAGTTTCGTACTTTTCATAAGTTTGGTTTGGGTATTTCGTTACTTGGTCAATCTTTTTTCTCATTTGACTAACAAATTTCCCTACTTTTCATAAGTGTGGACAAGATATATCGTTACGTGGTCAATATTTTTTTCTATTTGGCTAACAAATTTTCCTATTTGGCTAAGATATTTTCCATTTGGTTAACATATGTTCCTACTTTTTATAAGTTTGGGTGATATATTTCTGTATTTGACCAATAATTTTAATATTTTGTCTAACATATTTTCTTATTTGACGGTTGAAGTGGTACATAGAACGTGTACTTTTGTCTGGTTGTGAAGTGTGGCACTGAGCAGGTACACTGACAAAAAACATATATTGGTCTTGGAAATGGTTTTCTGGAGAAAGATGTAAAGACACTATGGACACATAGAAAGGAAATGAAAGTGTGGCTATCTAATTTGATACGTGATAACGTCGCTGATTATGACGGCGGACATGTGACCTGTCATGTTACGTGCATTGCCTAAGGTTGAATCGGGGCAGTTTGTTGTGTTTGTGTGCATCTGTTAACACCCACTACCCACTCGTCGCTGTATGACCCGATAGTTGTTACGTACAGATACGATTTCCCCGACTAGCCTCTGTGATCACAGCTCTGTACTATGAATATGAGAAAGGCTTAGTCGGACACTGTGGTGATTTGTTTACATGCGCGTATGGGGTTTTCGAGACCAGTTTATGTTGTATTGATGCCCGAGTGTCCTTTGGTGTAACCGGATAACACTAGGACTACACGGTTATAGAAAGGAGAGAGAGAGAGAGAGAAGGGTGACCCTTTTAGCCTTCGGATGCAATGTTGATGATGCAGTGTATTCACTCCTATACACAGTGATCATCATACGTTAGGTTCCTTGACTCGACAACCGATAGGACACCCTTTTTCTATAGTTTCCCTCTTAACCACGTGTCTAAGATGTACCATTACCCCTGTGACCGGATTCGCCGCCGTCTTTGAACATTTCGGTTATTAGCAACGTGTTCCACGTGTATCGTTATGCGTGTCACTGGATCCATCGCCATCTTTGACCGGTTGAATCATTAACCCCGTGTTCTGGCTGTACCATTATACATGTTATCGGAAGCAGGGAATTCTTTGATTGTTTTAGTCAGTGAGCCTTTTCTTGGCTGTACCATTACACATGGGATCGACTGCAAGTCCATATTTGACCAGTTTTAGCGAATGAGACGTAGTCTGGTTGTAGCAATTACCCATGTGTGATAGGGTGCGACGCCATCTTTGACTGGCTGTAACTATTGTCCATGTGTGTCGACTGTACCACTAGGTGCTATTGATCAATACAAAAATCAGTACTCGAGGCGCTCCTGTCAGGGAAATTGCCGATAGTAAGGACATTACTTTCTGAACTTAGCAGTCGGCATAACGTCTTGATCATTTCATCGATCACTTTAACCATCATCATGTCACTACACATACCATACCCTACAATTTAAGTGATCCTTCGACCACTTGATCACTACTTCACCAGTACTTGACCACTATTTGACTATGTCCTTACTTATTTTACCATCACCGTTTCATTACACGTACCATACCCTATAATTTAAGTGGTCATTCGACTACTTGACCACTACTTGACCACTATTTGAGCACCACTTGACCAACTCTTGATCATCACCATGTCACCATACCTACTTTCACCGACAATTTAAGTAGTCATTCGACCATTTACCACTACTTGGCCACTACTTGAGCACGTCATCGATCACTGTAACCAACACAGGTTCACTACACGTACTTTCCCTTACAATTTAAGTGGTCACTCGACCATTTGACCAGTACTTGCCCGCTACTTGATCACTACTTGACAACGTCACTACTTAATTTATTTATCTCTGTTTCACTACACGTACCATACCCTACAATTTTCTCACTTGAGCGGTTGACCACTGGTTGAGCACTACTTGACCACTGCTTGACCACGTTGTCGACCGTTTTACCATCACCGTTTCAATATACGTACTTTTCTCTACCTTTTAAGTGTTCATTCGACCACTTGACCACTGGTTGACCGCTACTTGACCATGTCATCGATCACTTTAACCACTACCATAATCTTAGGGATATCGTCATCTACAATTTAAGTGGTCACTCGACCACTTGACCACTACTTGACCATTGGCTGACCACTACTTGACCACTAATTTACCCCCCTTTAATCATCACCATATCATTATAACCACTTTTCCCTAAAATTTCCTCACTTGACCACTACTTGACCATTGGTTGACCACTACTTGACCACTAATTTACCACCCTTTAATCATCACCATATCATTATAACCACTTTTCCCTAAAATTTTCCTTACTTGACCACCACTTGACCACTGCTTGACCACTAATTTACCACTAATTTACCATCCTTTAACCATCACCATGTCGCTACGACCAATTTTCCCTAAAATTTTCCTTACTTGACCACTACTTGACCACCCCTTGACCATTGCTTGACCACTAATTTACCACCCTTTAATCATCACCATATCATTACAACCACTTTTTCCCTAAAATTTCCTCACTTGACCACCCCTTGACCACTGCTTGACCACTAATTTATCACCCTTTAATCATCACCGTATCATTACAACTACTTTTCCCTAAAATTTTCCTTACTTGACCACTACTTGACCACCCCTTGACCACTGCTTGACCACTAATTTATCACCCTTTAATCATCACCATATCATTACAACTACTTTTCCCTAAAATTTCCTCCCTTGACTACCACTTGACCACTACTTGACCACTGCTTGACCGCTAATACCTGGTACCCACCCCTTACCACCGAATGATACTACACTATATCCATTACAATCAGCGATCTTTAGCTTTCAAGGTTTCATTTGTAACACGTGTTATGTTAGTGAATAAGCTACTATGAACATCTACATAGCACTAATAACCACCCTTATCAACTAATTTCACTAACCCATACCCACTACTATCCCCACCGCACCTATTCCTTCTATTCGTACTATTGTACACCACCAATGCGCTAACAGTTCAAAATATTTTAACACACCACTCACCCACGTTTTTACAACCCTTTACTTAATGACTTTTCCGTATGCACCCCCTCCACGTCTGTTATGAACCGACCACCGTCACACCCGCCGGAGATTTTCCCACACTTGCCGACGTATAACTCCCCGGTACTACGTTCCAGAATTTTCCACTATGCCGCTACTTATTTAATATGCATTGTATTGTTTATACATGATTTAATAAAAATTATTATATACCTGATAGTGTTTAAGCCCGAACCGCCTAGTCTCACCCCACGCGCCCACCCCCTCGCCACCACCCCGCACCCCGTCGTTATTTATTTTTATTTTTATTTATTTTATTTTATTTTTTAATAATTAATTAAAATTTTTATACACCCACTCAATAGTTATCTGCCCTTAGAAACATAAAATCTTAGAATTATCGCCCTTAGATATGACCTAGATACCACCCCTTACCCCTTACCCAACTATATGACCGAGGGGGAGTGAAAATCAACCGAGGTCAAGGTCATTTGAGGAGGCTCCTCCAAATTAGAACCGAAACGTCCATTTATAACTACTTGTGTTCTACCCTTATATTGTTATAGCACAACCTACACTAGATATTCGATGTGTTCTAGCCTTATATTGTTATAGCCCAACCTACACTAGATATTTGATGTGTTACAGCCTTATATATTATAGCCCAATCTACACTAGATATTTGATGTGTTCTAGCCTTATATTGTTATAGCCCAACCTACACTAGATATTTGATGTGTTATAGCCTTATATTGTTATAGCCCAACCTACACTAGATATTTGATGTGTTCTACCTTTATATTGTTATAGCCCAACCTACACTAGATATTTGATGTGTTATAGCCTTATATTGTTATAGCCCAACCTAAACTAGATATTTGATGTGTTCTACCTTTATATTGTTATAGCCCAACCTACACTAGATATTTGATGTGTTATAGCCTTATATTGTTATAGCCCAACCTAAACTAGATATTTGATGTGTTCTACCCTTATATTGTTATAGCCCAACCTACACTATATATTTGATGTGTTATAGCCTTATATTGTTTATAGCACAACCTATACAAGATATTTGATGTGTTCTAGCCTTAAATCGCTATAGAATAACTTACACTAGATAGTTGATGTGTTCTACCTTTATATTGTTATAGCACAACCTATACTAGATATTTGATGTGTTCTACCCTTATATTGTTATAGAACAACCTATCCCAGATATTTTATGTATCCTAGTTTTATATTATAGCCCAACCTAAAGTAGATATTTGATGTGTTCTACCCTTATATTGATATAGCCCAACCTACACTAGATATTTGATGTGTTCTACATTTATATCGTTATAGCCCAACCTATACTAGATATTTGATGTGTTTTAGCCTTAAATCGTTATAGAACAACCTAAACTAGATATTTGATGTGTTCTACCTTTATATTGTTATAGCACAACCTATACTAGATATTTGATGTGTTCTACCCTTATATTGTTATAGAACAACCTATACTAGATATTTGATGTATCCTAGCTTTATATTATTATAGCCTAACCTAAACTAGATATTTGATGTGTTCTACCCTTATATTGTTATAGAACAACCTACACTAGATATTTGATGTGTTCTACATTTATATCGTTATAGCCCAACCTACACTAGATATTTGATGTGTTCTGGCCTTATATTATTATAGCCCAACCTAAACTAGATATTTGATGTGTTCTACCCTTATATTGTTATAGCCCAATCTACACTAGATATTTGATGTGTTATAGCCTTATATTATTATAGCCCAATCTACAATAGATATTTGATGTGCTCTAGCCTTATACTGTTATAGCCCAACCTACACTAGATATTTGATGTGTTATAGCCTTATATTGTTAAAGCCCAACCTAAACTAGATATTTGATGTGTTCTACCTTTATATTGTTATAGCCCAACCTACACTAGATATTTGATGTGTTATAGCCTTATATTATTATAGCCCAACCTAAACTAGATATTTGATATGTTCTACCTTTATATTGTTATAGCCCAACCTACACTAGATATTTGATGTGTTATAGCCTTATATTATTATAGCCCAATCTACAATAGATATTTGATGTGCTCTAGCCTTATACTGTTATAGCCCAACCTACACTAGATATTTGATGTGTTATAGCCTTATATTGTTAAAGCCCAACCTAAACTAGATATTTGATGTGTTCTACCTTTATATTGTTATAGCCCAACCTACACTAGATATTTGATGTGTTATAGCCTTATATTGTTATAGCCCAACCTAAACTAGATATTTGATGTGTTCTACCTTTACATTGTTATAGCCCAACCTACACTAGATATTTGATGTGTTATAGCCTTATATTGTTATAGCCCAACCTACACTAGATATTTGATGTGTTATAGCCTTATATTGTTATAGCCCAACCTAAACTAGATATTTGATGTGTTCTAGCCTTATATTGTTATAGCCCAACCTAAACTAGATATTTGATGTGTTCTACCCTTATATTGTTATAGCCCAACCTACACTAGATATTTGATGTGGTATAGCCTTATATTGTTATAGCCCAACCTAAACTAGATATTTGATGTGTTATAGCCTTATATTGTTATAGCCCAACCTAAACTAGATATTTGATGTGTTCTACCCTTATATTGTTATAGCCCAACCTACACTAGATATTTGATGTGTTCTACCTTTATATTGTTATAGCACAACCTATACTAGATATTTGATGTGTTCTACCCTTATATTGTTATAGAAAAACCTATCCCAGATATTTTATGTATCCTAGTTTTATATTATTATAGCCCAACCTAAAGTAGATATTTGTTGTGTTCTACCCTTATATTGTTATAGCCCAACCTACACTAGATATTTGATGTGTTCTAGCCTTATATTGTTATAGCCCAACCTAAACTAGATATTTGATGTGTTCTACCCTTATATTGTTATAGCACAACCTATACTAGATATTTGATGTGTTTTAGCCTTAAATCGTTATAGAACAACCTAAACTAGATATTTGATGTGTTCTACCTTTATATTGTTATAGCACAACCTACACTAGATATTTGATGTGTTCTAGCCTTATATTGTTATAGCCCAACCTACACTAAATATTTGATATGTTCTACCCTTATATTGTTATAGCCTAACCCACACTAGATATTTCTTCTTCTTCTGCGTTCATCCGGTGTTTTTTTTTCTTCGGATGTGACTGCGTTGTGCCTGTTTACAGCAGAGCTGCGTTCTTGCGCCGTTAGGCCGTCACATCCTACTTCTGCGGGCATTTGTTGACCGGGTTAACCTTCCCGGGGCACTAGATATTTGATGTGTTCTACATTTATATCGTTATAACCCAACCTAAACTAGATATTTGATGTGTTCTACCTTATATTATTATAGCCCAACCTACACTAGATATTTGATGTGTTCTACATTTATATCGTTATAACCCAACCTAAACTAGATATTTTATGTGTTCTAGCCTTATATTATTATAGAAGAACCTACACTAGATATTTGATGTGTTATAGCCTTATATTATTATAGCCCAACCTAAACTAGATATTTGATGTGTTCTAGCCTTATATTATTATAGCCCAACCTACACTAGATATTTGATGTGTTCAATATCACACCCGCCGTCTTTACTTCCCACGAAATGTCTGGTACCCATTTAAGTCTATGTAGACCTGGAACCTCAGGTCAACTTGAAATGTCTTAATCCATCCCAATGGGGATCGAACGCTTGATTACCGCCCGGCAGGCGAGCTTTAACCACTAGACTGCTGCGGCTCACTACTACCCAGAATTTTACTTCCAGAAATGAGCTTGTAAAAAGGCCCGCGCACTAAGAGTTAACCTGCTGAAGAGAGTTAATTAAGTCTCGTAATCTTAACGCCACCTTATTTATGTGATACGTGAATAGTGCATACTTATACTGTTCAACGCCATGTGACAATGCCCCCTATCCTGCACACATCCGTACTTGTAAGATAAAGACTGTTCCTGTTCACCTTCATATGTCTGATAGCAGCTTCATACTCTTGGCAAATAACACACAGTGCAATACAACATTTTTGTTTCGGATGTTTTTACATCAGATAAATAACTATACTATGTGTGTATTACTTGAAACTATACAACATATATGTATTACTTGAAACTATACAGCATATGTGTATTACTTGAACTGTGTATACAAGGAGAGATCATGATTTTCCATTGTTTCTTCACAGCTATGATTCTGTGTGGCCTGACCTAAGCTGTGTGATTGTTTAAGGCAAGATAACACTGATCCTGGGGCGTGGCTGCAGTTCTCAGAGAAATAATCAATGCACACAAACGCCCATATAACCAGCCGGATCAAACAAAGTAGACCATCCACTGTTTCGGATATTTCACTTGGTGAACAGTGTGCAAGCATCAATGATCTCATCTACGCTATAGTACACAGCAAACAGGAGAACATTTGTGAACTTTTCAAACCATCAACTTAAATACGGCGAAATACATTCACGGTTATTGATCAGAAATACCCCACAAAGAGAATATTAATACCATTACATCAGACAATAGTAACCATTTGACAGTTTTCAGACACATTACCAATTTGTGTCCATCGACATTTCGCCCAAGGAAATACAGTAGTGTACTACAACGTCTCATCAACCTGACACCCGTCGTAACGATATATAACAGAACTGAAGAAGCATTGTACTTCAGCGTGTCTGCCAGAACCGTTGTAAAGTTACATATTAGAAGTGAAAGAAGCCGTGCACTTCAGCTTACAACCTGCCAGACACTCGTAGTACCATTATGTTATGGAACGGAAGACAACATTGCATTTCACACTGCCATCAACTTGATACCCAAAGTAAAGTTATATAAAAGAATTGAAGGAAGCGGTGTACTGAACTGAAGGAAGCCGTGTATTTCAATCTGTGACCCGTGAGACACCTGTAGTAAATTTATATAACAGAACTGAAGGAAACAATGTACTTCAACCTGTGAACTGCCAGACACCCGCTATAAAGTTATATAACAGAAGTGAAGGAAACGGTGTTCTTCATCGTGGTGTCTGCCAGACACCTGTAGTAAAGTTATACTAACAGAACTGAAGGAAGTAGTGCACTTCAGCCTGTGAACTGCCAGACACCAGTAGTAACGTTATACAACAGAACTGAAGGAAATAGTACGACCATACTGAAAACTATATAGACAGAGCAGAAGATGGAAAACATTGACAAAGATGAAATTGAAAACCTGGTATGGTATCACCCAACGCTAACCAGGCATACTGCGGAGAGTATACTGATGCAAAATGGCATTGATGGAACCTACCTTCTTAGACCAAGTTTTAAGAGCACTGGACAATACTCGCTTTCAGTCAAATGTGACCAAGCCGTTAAGCATTTTCCTATTGTTTTGACGAGTTCAGAGATCAAATTCGGCCAATGTGTGTTTAAATCCGTCCAAGAATTTGTGGATCATTTCAAAAACAAGCCACTCCTTTCTGGTCAATCTGGCCAGGTTGTATTGTTAAGAATTCCATACCCGCGCGATGTAGAAGAACCGGATACATACGAATCTATCACTTTACATGGGGAATTATGTAGCGCCGAGGAATCCGATCTTGGTAACTTCAGTTTTTCTGTGAATTCAAAAGTTGGCTTTCTCACGAAGAAGGGCGGGAACATCAAAACATGGCGGAAACGTTGGTTTGTGCTTCGTGGGAATGAGCTGAAGTATTTTAAGCAGAAGGACAGCAAGACATATATTCGTGTGCTGGACTTGGGTGAATGCAGAGAATGCTGCCAGGACTTTACTCAAAAACAAACAAGTTATGTATTCAAGTTAGACATGGGCTGGCGTGTTTTCTATTTGTCGAGTACGTCAGCAGAAGACATGCGTGATTGGATTAAAAACATCAATTTTCAATTAAAAGGCAATTCTGCTTAAAACCATGAACAAATCAAACAAGTCTGGGAGTTATTGGGGGGGGGGGGGGGGGGGGGGCTTAAAATAAATCATACATTAACACAAAAATGTTTGTTGCTAACAACCGAAAAGCCTAAACGAGATACCGGTAAAAGGGGTGTACTGTTGGCAAGAATGTATGGACATCCGGACAAAAGGCTAAAGGATCGATTTCATTACCCCAGGTTTATCTCCTAAGGCTTCGTCTTTTTCCGCAGGGCGACCTGCAGAAAGAGTCGCACAGAGCACGAGCACCGTAGCTCCAGCAATGACCCCCAGGAGTCACCGGGAAAATTGCACTCGTGAACCGAGAGAAAGTAGGCCGGAATCGAATCCACAGCCTTCGGAGCGGGAGGCAGGCAGTGTAACCACTTCGCCCGAATTAGGACAGAATAATAGTGAGAAGTTAGACGGATGGAAAACATGCAGGCAGGCGAACGTTTCGAGTGAAATCGTTATTGACATAACAAAAAATGTTTAAACAAACACCACTGTCAACGAATAAAGGGCGGGAAAGCACTAGGGAAACATGAAACTTGTACTTAAGTGAATGGTGTTTTATTGTATGTGTTTGATTCGTCGATAAAGAATTGGTGCGAAACGTTGGATTGGTTTGTATTTCTTCTATATCTAGCAGAATTACTCACATTTTAAGGTAATGCATATATTTATTTATGCTGGCCAGACAGTGCAAATTGTTTATTATTAATTATTAGTTTGGAGTGAATATTTCAAGCACATTGTAGCTATGCTAATTTGTGGAATAAAGTATTTATGTTTTATTTATTCTTGCTGATGTTGTTCACAACCATTTCTAATAAGTGTAATGTTGTTTTACAGCTATTGTCAGCAAGGAATGTATACATGTACTAAAGATACTGAATGTCATAAAGCAAATTATTTTTTCTCATCTCTCTCTCTCTCTCCCATTTTCCCCTATCGGGGGAGCCAAAACCAAATTACTCCAAGCCGCCCAATATTTTACAGTCTCATACAGCTCCTACGTATCCCTTATTATTTATTTCTGTCGGAGGTGGCGATACAGTGTAAGCCTCAGGTTGAGAACGTACAAGATTCAATCTCAGCATTGGGCAAGGAATTGTATCAAGAATCATTGGTTTCTGATGATTTCACGTGTCCCGTGATCTCTTGGGTAGTAAGATCAGGTATATAGCCTTTTCAGATATGGGCGGGAATAAGAAACAGGGGGTATAGTGTGCAAATTAAATATTCCACAGCAGTTTAGAAATAGCACTGTGTAGGCTATAATTCTACCGCCCTGGCAAAACCTATTACAAAAGAAGTATCTACACCAATAGTACTTCGCTAGATGCAAACGTGTTTGCGCTCATCGATAGTTCTCACGTTATCCCACTAGGCCACCCGTGTAATGGAAGCAAACAAGAAATAAATGGGGAGAACCGTTGAGGCCACTAAGACGATTACATAAATAGACACACATAGTATTACTTGGCGCTACAGAAGAAGAAGAAGGAAATAGAGATTAGAAGACGCACTAGACAACATAAAATTTGAAAGCTATTAGTGTGTTGTTTGTTTTTTTTTGCCTCAATATAAAATTCAATATCTCAGTAACCAACTGAGGGAAAATGATGAGATTTAGCATATAACCTTATCATTATGTCCACCCAATAGCCTGAGCTATCCCTTGCAGCGTTATGTCCTCCCTCAGGTCAATATTCTGTTTGCCATGTGGCTTCCAGACACAGTTCTTTTCTTGTAATACTATTCTGTTTTCTCAATGTATGTCACATTAACTCACCAGCGTTCTTCCATCTACTCTTAGATTGACTGGTATTTGCCTAGTTCAGCTCATAAGCTCCACCCTTCTACTTTGTGTACGCACCACATTAATGAATGCTTGTAGTTTATCTATAATCCTTCTCCCTGTTTCTGACTTAACATTAGAATATTCTAAATTTAGTGCTAATGTTTAATTTCTTTTGACTTTCACAAATCTCCTAGTGCTAAATAAAAGCTCCTCTTACTCTTTTGTATTCTTTTTTTTATATCTTCATATGTTTCTCCATTTTGTCTCCATTACTACAAATATGTGTAGATTCCATTTATTGGCGTGAAATATCACCAAGGAAGATCAGGTTATCATTTATTTGATTTATCCTCATTATATCTATCTTCACTCTGTGAATTTTTTTTTAAACCAACTGTTGACATCCCGTGAAAAGTTTATCTTGCATCTGATTGTGTGTGTGGGACAGGAGAGCAACATTCAGTGTACTCCAAGTGATCAAGCTGCTCTGTCAGACAAGACTTAACTGAATTCCATTTCTGGTGGTAACTACTGTCTTCATTATCCAGCCTGTGGTCAGTAAGAATAATACAGTTGACAAAAGGAATCCTGGCTACGCTCCTTCTTTCGGTTTTCACTCAGTATTTCATGTCTCAATATATTTCGTGCATTACCGTGTTGATCTTATGTGGGATACCACAGTGCTGCAGCAACATTTAAAGAGAATTCCTATCTACGTTGTTAAAGGACTTTTCACAGTCCACAAATCCATTATAAGTGGCGAATTCATTACACTACTCTGCCCTTTTATTATGCATAATGTGATCATCTGGTTGGTTGGAAGTCTGCCTGTTCATCCCTTTAGTTTTTGGTCAATGGCATCTCTCTAGAATGATTCTGCTTAATATTTTCCAAGAAACTGACAATAACATTCCTCAATAATTTTCACTCCCACACATTCTCTTTGGCAGCTTAACCAGAAATCCTTTCATTCAGTCGGTTGGAATTTCATCGCTCCCAGATTTAGCTAAATAATGTGCGCAGTAATTTAGTTAAGGCATTTATACTGGCTTCAATAGCTCCTACAAGGATACAATCTGGATCTGCAGCTTTCCCATCCATAAGATGTTTAATAGCTCTTTCCTCTTTAGACAGGTTTACAGAGTTGTATTCAGCTCCACTTGAGGATCACACTTCAAGTGGCAGAACACTTGTCCAGTGTGATTATCTTTTAATAATAAACTTACTTCCTGGTAAGAAAATTCAAAACAAAAATCAACTTCCGTCACTCGTGGTTCTCCTCTTCCCCAAAAAGCAACATGCATACACAGTTGATGGCAGGCTGAATGAGATGCTATGCTGTTCACCTCATGCTCACAAGCTACCAGCTTCAATTCCCAGCATAGAGGCAGGCATTTTTACAGTAACCAGATAAGGGCAAAAACAGGAAGTCCCATGTGCATGTATATTTATATACACAAATATTCCACAGCTGCTGGAAACTGAACAAAGTAGGTTGCAATACCACAAGCCTGGCAATATTGTTGAAAATTGAAAACTTCCTACAGGTAGATGGAGCTCATTACCTTAGATGGCATCTGCATGTTCTCCTTACACAAAGACATGCTGATGTTGGTAACACTGGCCTCAGAGATGTAGCATCTGTTAGAATGTGTGAGGCCAATAACACAGATACTTCATACGTTCTCAGTAACTGATAGTTTTAAAATATTAAGACAGTGGAGGACAACATCCATAATGTCATAAACACAACACAAACTTGCTCCAGTGGTTAACATTTTCCTTTATGAAAGACAAAAATAAAACACAGAATATCATGGTACTTTCACAATGGAAGCTGCGATACATGAGAAACTAAGTCATGTATTTCTAGAGGACCATCACAAAGGTTGAAATTGCACCGGTAATGTCTTGAACATGATCGGGTTTTGGTTTGACACCTGGGCTCAACACCTGCTAAAGTGAGGGAAAGACTGGCCACCTATTCCTCAGTGCATTCAAGCCAGCAACATGTGCTGACCCCCTCGCACCACTAGGGTAGAGGGGTAGGGGTATCCCCTATCAAAGGAGAAGTAAGGTGCCTCCTTCCCTCCGTTAGTCTACGGGACACCCTTGGGCAAGGTGGAGTACCCGTTTAGCCCCCCAAACAAGGTAACGTGAAGCCACAGGAACAGGTGGTGGATTGGACTTGGGAGCAGCTGACAGATAGTTGTTGGTTATGGTCTCAAGTCAGTGACGGTGGGCAGAGGGTCTCTCAAATAAGACAATGGCTACGGTTATCTGATCAGTATGATCACTGCCAGGAAGAAAGAATGGTAGACTTCCCTCCTAGTTGATTCCCGGGCAGAGGAGGCTTGTCTACCTTGGTTGGTATCTTCTCTAAGAGAGGAAACTAAATCTCAAACCTCTGCTGCCTTGCGGGTATACCCATTTGGAAAAGGCTTGGGGTAGTAAATTTAATTCAATGTTACATATCCCTTACAGGACGTTGCAATCAACAAAAGCATTTTTTAGCTGCTGTTGATGTGCTAGGCAAGTTTTATGTTCAGTAGTTTGCCATTGCTTTCTGAACGACCGGCTCCCATACCAAGACGTTATAACACAACGTGACACGGTCTGCTGCACAAATCGGTCGCGGCTGAGTTTCGAACGCCTGGTAAGCGGCTCACGAACCGTGTTCGCAATCCTTTGGCCACGGAGACCGGCTTGGAGAGTAAACCCTGAGGACAAATCCGGAGATGAGTCCCTAAGGCAGTTCCATGTTATAAACAACATAGTATGTTGTAAACACACACCACATATCCTTAGCAGGAAACTACTTCAGGGCATGTTGTATCTGACAAGATTCTTTCACGAAGAAATACATTGTCCATGCATCAATAAAACTCTATTACTTATTCATGACTAAAAACCTCTAAAAATATCATTTCAATGATTCATGTGCCATGCCGGAAAGTGTGGGCGGTCATGACTCACCACTTCACTCAATCACCAGAGTCGTAGATCAGCTCAGTGTTCCTGTCTTGACCATGCCATGTGGCCAAGCCATCCAGGTATTTACTTCTCAGTCTTCCCCTTGGTCTGTTCCCCTCGATCGTGCCAGTTGTCACCAAATTCTCCAATCCATTTCTTCTCATAACATGTCCAACAAATTCTTTCCTCAGTGCATTCAAGCCTGCAAAATGTGTTGGCCCCATCACACCACTAGGGTAGCGGGGTAGGAGGTATCCCCTATCAAAGTTTTTAGAAAGTGTGTATATTGAAACTGACCCTGGCTCTCAGGTCAGATCAACATAAAATGGGTACCCTGGGAAGGTTAACCCGGTCAAAAAACGCCTGAAGAAGTCGGATGTGTCGGCCAAACGGTGCAAATATCGCAGCTCTGCTGTAAACAGACACAACACAATTACGATAGAAACTATCATTTACAGAGATGAAACAAAAAAAAACTACACAAAACAGGCATGTTCACAAGGCAACAAAAATCAGTGTTTCCTCTTGTTCTTGAACTTTTTCCTCACACCTCTGGCTTCTTCTGTGTCATCAATATTATCAAGTCCTCTTTTCCTCTTTCTGGCTGCTATTTTCTTTTCCTCTGCATCTTTCAGTTCCTGAGGAAAGCAATCAATAATTGGTCAAACACATGAAACTGCAGCGTTATCTTTAGATTAAAATGACATGAGTTGCTGAAGGAGAAATATAATGAAGCTGCGGCGGTGCAGTGGGAAACAGCCTGGTGGTCAAGTCTTCACACCCCGCTGGTCAAGTCTTCACACCCCGCCTCGAGACCTTTCACAAACACACACTGACGTCAGACACACTGGCCTCCAGAGTTGTTACATCCATGAGAAAGTGTGTATATTGAAACTGACCCTGGCTCTTAGGTCAGCTCAACATAAAATGGCTACCCTGGGAAGGTTAACCCGGTCAACAAATGCCTGAAGAAGTTAGATGTGTCAGCCAAACGGTGCAAATATCGCAGCTCTGCTGTAAACAGACACAACACAATTACGTGTAAAACAACATTCTGGACGAACGCAGAAGACATGGGTACCAGGAAATCTTCTTCTTCTGCTGCGTTCATCCGGAGTGTTTTTTTTTCAGATGTGATTGCGGTGTGTCTGGTTAGGCCACCTTGGGCCGAAACCCTTAGGCCAACACATCTGACTTTAGCGTGCATTTTTTTGATCGGGTTAGCAATCCTGGGGGTATCAGGAAATGACTTTTGAAGCAAAGATGGCCAGCACAATACTGAACACATCACCCACTGAGTGCCTGATTGGTCTACAAAAATATGGTCTCGGTATCATTTGGCCCAATATGCCATTGGGCATGGAAACAGCTCCTTTACTTTCGACCTACACTGACCAAGTCCTTGGACTGGGTTCCCAGTCTGTCTATGTTGCAGTTATTGCCAAGCCACAGCCAACGTGGTGCTGGGCCCTGCACTTGGAGAGGGAAAGGAGAGCTCTGTAGTGCTGCAATGGGAGGAAAATCCCTATACCAGCCCCAGTCCAATAAATGCAAGCCATTTTCAGCCCTTCCTGACCTGGGCACGAACACAGCGGACTCACAGCTCGAGTCTATCAGAGGCCTTCCAACCAGCCAACCTATCACGGTAAATTGTGTGCCTCGCAACACAACATGACTTGCACCATACAATGTGTCAAAGAGGGGTTAGGAGGCAAGAGGATTACATCGTTTCACCATGTTTGATACCATATAGTTTGGTCTCTCTGCAACACAACTAAACATCTGCTGAAAGCGTGGCACACAGCACAAATTCTATAGCTCCGGTAATAAACGCAGGAGGTCTCCGAAAAAACTGCTGGTCAGAACCAAAAACAAGTCCACTGCTATATGAGCACAAGGTATGTGGCTTCAACAAAGAAACAACATAAGGGCCATAATTATAACATGTTGACAGACTAACAGTTGAACAGGGCTGAAACAACTTTTTTCTACATATCAGATTGGATGGATAGATAGCTTCACCAAGGAGACCTCAAAAGGACACTATGTATTACTAACAAGCACTCGAGATACAAAAATAAAATATAACATATGAGGCACACAACTGTAAAATTTCCATTTATTCATTACCTTTATGTTCTTGTTGACACACACCATGTGTTATGTTAATCTGTAAATGTCCACTCACTATTGCATTCAAATAACATCATCGTACCGTGAATTGCCATTAGTGCTGGAATTTTCCTTCAGGTTGCATCGCACAAGGAGCATCACATCACAGTGCATCAACTCTTTTGCAATGCGATCTTCACTTCTTATCTCATGAACTGTTTAGAAAAACTGTCTGCCTATTGAACCATTTACAAAACCAACCAGCACATGCATTGACCATCATTTGTTTTCACTTACAATTTTGGTCAGCCTCTGTGCCTCACTGACCCTCTCTGCAAGCTGCATGACTTCC
The DNA here is from genome assembly GCA_014155875.1 of Cepaea nemoralis. Classification (NCBI taxonomy): domain Eukaryota; kingdom Metazoa; phylum Mollusca; class Gastropoda; order Stylommatophora; family Helicidae; genus Cepaea; species Cepaea nemoralis. The sequence goes on from JACEFZ010001578.1 coordinate 215,773, forward strand.
TCCTCCTCTGTCTGGTACAGTGGCAGCTGTTTCTTGATGAGCTCCTCTATTCTCTTGTAGAGCTCAATATCATACCTAACAGGGCAAAAATCAATAATCTGGCTGTAGTCAATGGCGTTGGAGAGTGGCAAATGTGTAGATAGCATCAATATATAAAAAGACACACATCACTTGGTCAGAAAAGACACACATCACGAAGGTAGCCTGTTGCAAGGTCGGAAACCATACTGACTAATAAAAATCTGTCAATTGCAGTGAGAAAAAGAGTGTTGAAAGTGCTATATATAACCTACACTTATGCATGTGAGAATACGGACAATAAGCAGACAAGTTGCACAACATATAATGGCAGTGGAAATGTAGCCTGAGGAAAATGCAAAGAATACCACAGACGGACATAAACATGAGGGAGACAGTTCTAGATGAAGCATCAGCCACATGCATTCATCGTTTCCATTAATTGTATTTCTGGGCACATTTTATAAGGAGGGAATGAACTTGAAAGCTTAGTGACAACTGGCAAAACGCATGGAAAAAGAGCAAGAGGAGAGCACACATAACTTAATTGGGATAAAAACACAGACCAGATCCAAGACTGAAGAGCATGTGAGATAGCGAACTACGAACAATAATCAGCATGGCACATGATGATGATATAACACAATCAAGCAGTATAACCCAATATTGCTAATACATTTAACAGGCAAAACAACAGCCATGGTTGGGTTGATCTTCTTGTCCAAAAATGTCCCCTAAGGCTTACATCTGGCTATGAGATCATCTGGTCCCTAGACTTCCGGTCCCTAACATGGTGGATCGGCATTTGAAGCGTTAAGGCCTCTGGAGTGTTTATGCTTGTGGCTATGGTTTGCATTCGCATTTTCCTCATGTTGGACTGGTAGTGCATGGCTCCATCATCTTCCTGCTGAGTGAGTGCGTGGCGTGACATTGAGCTGTGAAATTTGTGTGGAATGCTTTTACATCTGTCCGCTGATGTTTGTAAGTGTGAACTGCATGTTCGGTAATGATAGTGGCTGGCTGTCGCAAAATCAACTGGTTTACATTTTCGGTTCACGAGTGCAGTTTTCAGGAGACTCCTGGGAGTCGCCGCTGGAGCTACAGAGTTTGTGCTTTGTGCGGTGCTTTCAGCAGGTCGCCCTGCGGAAAGAGACCGAGCCATATGGTATAAAACCCTGGTCAATGAAGTCTTTTCAGTGACTGCCAATTCCATCGGATGAACTGTATTTTTTGTGGAGGACTTTTGTGTTGATATTCTGGCGGCGGCATTATGCAGTGTATCTGTGCGGGCTGTTGGCTTGCGAGATTGCTATCTGTTCCACTTTTCACATTGGGCAGTGAGGAGCATTTTGTGTGATATTCACTGGCACAGGAACGGAGCACAATGGGGATGACCGTTCCCGTGAAGTTGGAACCGCGACTAACTAACTAACTAACTATGACATCATCCCTATCCATTTCCTGCAGTTTCCGTGCCCACTTCCTTCCTTCTTGTGTCTGGCTGTCAAGACAAGTGGGTAGGCACCCTGCCTCTGTTCAAGTGCTGTGTTTTCCACTTGTTCCTGTGAACACAAGTAACTGGAAACCCCCAACCAATGTGTACTGTATCAAGTATGCGCAGTGTTATGAAATGTCATCCACATCCAGTCGCCGAACTTGTACCACATAAATCTTTTGAAAATTCTCTCTATCATAAGCCAGGCACTGTACTTTAGCTGCTGTTATGATTAAATTACATATCACATCTTGTATCAACCCACGACACTGTCTTCCTTTTCTCTGCTTCCCCAGTACCCTTCCTCCAATAATTATCTTTTCCAGACATTCATGTCTATAGACTTGCCCAAAATATTTAATTTCCCTCAATTTTATTTATCTTAATAACGAATCTTCAACACTCAGTTGCTGGATACATCTGTATATAGTTTATTCTGTTTTACTTTAAATTAATTTGTGCTACTATATTTTGTAACACATAATTCCTTTTCAGTTGATTTTCTAATTGTCCAAGTTTCACAATCAAGTGACAACAAGTTAAAAACATCACAGAACAATAAAGTAGCCACAGGTTAAAAACATCACAGAACAATCAAGTGACCACAGGTTAAAAACATCACAGAACAATCAAGTGACCACAGGTGAAAAACATCCCAGAACAATCAAGTGACCACGGGTGAAAAACATCACAGAACAATCAAGTGAACACATGTTAAAAACATCACAGAACAATCAAGTGACAACAGGTTAAAAACATCACAGAACAATCAAGTAACCACAGGTTAAAAACACTGCAGAACAATCAAGTGACCACAGGTTTAAAAAAAAACAGAACAAGCCATTGACAACAGATTAAAAACATCGCAGAACTATCAAATGACAACAAGTTAAAAACATCACAGAACAATCAAGACACTTCAGGTTAAAAACATCGCAGAACAATCAAATGACAACAGGCTAAAAACACAATTCACATTGTGTATGAACAATAACTTACTGGGTAACAAATGTAATGGCTTTGCCAGCACGACCAGCTCTGGCTGTCCGACCCACTCTGTGGATGTAGTCCTTTGTGTGTGTGGGGATATCAAAATTGACGACCACGTCAACATGTGGTATGTCAAGCCCTCTGTCACAAAAGAAAGCATGAAGGTTATTACTTGCATCAGCAGAAGCTAGTTTAGTACAAGGAAAGGATCTCACTCACTAGTTAAATATTCAGCAGAATTCATCTATAGTCTGTCCAGAAATGAATGCCTTTATTCACGATCAATTATTTTGAAAACTGTCTGTTGCATCGTTATGAAATTTTTCCTGCCGTCTTATATTTACCCCCACCCAAGGAATATGTCTTTGATAGGTCCAAAAGCAACTTAAATCATGGAAAGCGGCGACATTTCTTTGATGTTTTGGTGAAAAACTAGTGATTTCTCGCTAACAAACTTGTTTTACAGTAATGCCCCGTTCCACTACGCGAGGCTCTTGTCATAAGGCCAATCCCACGTCCCACGAGGAAATTAACTATCCAACGCTAATGTTTCCATGTGAAGGCGTAATACATTTAATAATGTGCACTTCATCTCTGACCTGTAAATTATATACCGCATATAAACAAACTTTGAAATCTGCTGTACAATCTCGAGAACAAAAATTTCTTTGTTGGGTGGGCATAATGATAAGGTTATATGCTAAATCTCATCATTTTCCCTCAGTTGGTTATTGAGATAAGGAATTTTATATTGGGGCAGACAAAAGTAAACAGACTATAGTAACATGTCCAGCTAATCCAACAACACAAGCCAGTCTAGCATAAATAACAATCACATCTCATTCAGTAATTAATGATTCAGAAGACATGGCTCTTTCCTCTCCCCATGGATCATATTCCCTCAATAAACTGAAGCCAAACCTGTTGTCAAATTGTTCATGATTGGTTGAATCTTGCAACTGAAGTTGCCTCTGGGATGAGTTGCCAGTTTCATGCCTAGCCCCCTTAGTCATCCCACTGTCATGTGTGGTAGGTTACAGTGTTACTATTCTTTGCTTCACTTACGGAATTTGACATACAGGTGAGAATGAGTCTTCTGTGTCTTATTAATCCTAGACATATGACGTATTCGCTGTTCTGCCTATAACATTCTTTCATCTTAGAGACTTCTGAATCTGTCTCGTTTAACACCATTACGTCCCACAACCACAATGACCCTTATATTATTTACCACAGACCCTCAAATGTGCTTGGCAAAAAGCAAAAGTGTTGTGTAACACAAAGTTATTATTGCTAAAACCCATGCTCTGCCACACTCCATCTGCTAAACAACCATGCAAACACACATCTAATAGAATGTTTAATATAAGTATTATAAGGGATGTTGCAACTAAACATTAATTAGAATTTTAAAGAATGTTACACACCTGCTGGCAACATCTGTGGCAATCAAGATAGAACTATCTTTACTTTTGAACTTATTCAATGAACCAAGCCTCTTTTCCTGTAACAGAATAAAATAACATATTAGTTCCTTTACAAGGAACTTCTTTCCCTTCCTAATGATTATAATAGAAACATCCTTTTCTCTTTCTCAACCTGCAATTTGTTCGTGTGACATGAACGGGGTATTTCAAATGTATGTAAACAAATGCAAATTAGAAAACTGTAACCTGCCATGCATGTAACGTAAAAGGCAATACTGAGAAATGTCGGCATGAGTCTGGCTCATCCTATAGACAACTAGCTGTCAAATCCAACCATTCGTAGCAAGTCCACAAAGAACTTGCATTGGTTAGTTGTGGGCCAATACTTCACTGGGTGACGAAAGTCAGTAGAAGGAAGAGAAAAAAACAGCTATTTTTAATTAATGGAATCCTTTCAAGACAAACTGAATCTAAACAACGATGTCCAAGTTGGTGTTTTCGGGCTCTTGTACAGTATATATGTCAGTATATGTGTTTGGAACAAGTATTGATAAATGTATCCTCTACATACTACTATATCCCTCTGTTCAATTTAAAAAAGGTTATTTACTTCTTCTAAATAGAGACTAGTGATTTCTTCTTCTTCTATTAAGAGGAGACTGAGAAACAGGCAATAGTGAGGCTAATAAAGAAAGGATGAATCATGACCTGCATGTGGTAATAGAGACAGCCATTCCTTACAATTAAAGGCAAGAGGATACAGTTCATTGCACCGGGTTCAAATCCATACAGCTCTGTCTGCTTTTTGCATAGCATCCTGCCAAAGGTGTCTCACAAACAACCAACTCCAACAACGACGTCAGGGGTCTTTGCAAACCATTTCAATCATAAACTTAAAACAAACCCATGATCTTCGCAGCGCGATGCATGGCAGCTTGACTTCACCGCAAAGACCCGTAACTCCCAAGAATAAAGGGAGACAAACACTCATGTTGTACACACAGAGCAGGAGAGTCACAAGTATGCTCAGAATTAAGTTTACTGTTTGCCTACAAGGTATGTCAACACAAATCGAAAGTGGAATTGGTCAGCTCTATATGAAGATAACCACAAGTAACAGAATGGACCATGTCTCCTAGAAAGTATTCACGGTACAGTTTGATTTTTGTGCCCTAAGATTCCGATGTTTTCAGGACCTTAGCTCAGTGACATTATAGTTCGTTTATTAAATGTAGTTGTACCAATGTCCTTTCTTTTTCTGTACTGATGAAGGCAATGTCCATTTTGTCACTTCATGTAAATCTAATAACCAATTCAACCTTCATCTTTGCTGATCTACCCATTTTTACAGCTTTACTGCAATTTCACGCTTGGCTACTGGGGTAGTACCGAGTCATCATAAGTTGTCAATTCTTCAATAGAAGCGCAAGGGCAATTGAAATACCACTACTTTTATCATTTCTTTACTTATTCAATCTTCAGTCATTGGAGATTTGCTCGCAACAGACGAGCAATATCTCCGGCGGGTCTATTCTCACTGGTCACGGGATCCGCAGTGGCAGGAGGGGAGATTTGCTCGCAGCAGACGAGCAATACCTCCGGCGGGCCTATTCACGTTGGTCGCGGGATCCGCACGAGTCAGGCAGGTAGTCTGACGGTAGTACAAGCTCACACAGGTCCAGACACTTGCGATTGACAGGTGTATGTGCCCAGTGGTCCAAGCACGTATACGACCCTTACCTGCAGGATTTGGCTGAACGCCTCTAAGTCCCAAAGTTTTAGGGTCTGGCCACCGCTCGCCTCCTGCTTGTGGGGGAAAGGTCTCGGAGGGTTGGCGCTGAGCCGCCAACTTCTGCGGCCTACCTTGTTCCAGGTGTACTGGTTACTCTTTCCTCTGGATCAAACAAGGCAAGGCCAAGAGATGGAACATGTCGTTTGGGCATCACATGTTTTCTGAAGATCTGCCCAGGCATTGTGAGATGGAATTTTGGCCAAATTCCAATCCACATAGGTCTGTCAAGACTGCAAGTTGCCACTCACTCACAAAAGTAAACAACCTCAACCAAATAAGTTCTAACAACAATATGAAATCACTGTTTAAACAAAAACAATTAAGTTCTAGCAACAAAAGTAGATACTGATTTTAAAAAAAAAACAGAAACAGTCATTACCTGCGTCATCTGACCATGAAGAGGGATGGCCTTGAAGCCCAGGTTCCGCAACATAAGTGCCAGGCGCTGTGTGTTGTTGCAGGTGCTGGTGAAAATAATGAAGGTGTTGCCAGCCAGTTCGTTCATCATGTACACCAAATACAGATCCTGTCAAAAATAGCAAAACATAAGCTACAGTTTCTTGAAAACGACAAGTAATCAAATATTTGTTTCATTAAACACTGGAAGCAGATTAAGTAGGATAGACAGGCAGATCTCAACATCATAAAAGCTTCCTGTTAACAGCAGTGTACATGTAGTAGTTGTAATCATTTTCAAAATCTATAAATGAACCAACACAACAAATTTGTGCAATGCTCACAAACATAATACATTTACAGTGAATATGCACCTTATGAAAAGTCTGAGCAGTCTCAATAACAAAACACAAATGATGAAATCAATGCCTTTTTTCAACACACTATTTTCAAGAAATACATTCCGAATTCAGTAGTTTAAAGTTAGCTACATGTCCTGGACAGTATGTTGCAATAAATCCCAGCATTTAGTGACTTTCGGTGGTCTTCTAAGCAATTTTACGTTCAGTAGTTTGCCAATGCTTTCTGAACAGCCAACACAGATAACATTGTGAAAATCAGCGCAAAATAATATCACTGCGAAAATCAACGCAAAGCTCCTAAATCACCTGTGGCTAACTTCGAACCCTGGATAGTGAAACAGCATTTACTACCCTGAACTACTAATGCACAAGTACAAATTGTATATGTAAGTCATATTTTTGTTTTCTTTTCTTAAGTGGACAGAAACAATCACTCACTGCATGCCTTGCCAAGCTAGTACTAAAGTAAAATAGTTTCTTCACAACATATCACATGTTTGAATCGTGCAGCAAGCAGACCAAGAGAAACTGCACCTGACTTTATAAAAGGAATGCAAGCAAAAGGCTGGCCACAGATAGGTAGAGGAAGTAATAAAGGCTGTAGGTACCACCATGTATGAAGCCAAAACCAAAGCACTGAAAAGACAACCATGTTTTCCCTCGACTGTAGTGGCAACAGAATATTGTGGCAACAGCAACAGAATATACATAGAGGGAAATTGTTCAGCTCACAACAGCTTTAAGCCAGGATCATCGTAAACAGTTATGAAAACAGGGGAGGAGGAAGGATGAGAAATAATGTTTTAAAACAGCCGTAACTAAGTTTGAAACTCAGGATATGATAGCTATGGTAAATGGAAACTCATTACAATAGCTGCATATAGGTTTGAAACCCAAGATATGATATCTATGATAAATGGAGAAGTTTCTTATAACAGCCGTAACAAGGTTTGAAATCCATGATATGATAGCTATGGTTAATGGAAGAGTTCCATAGAACACCTGTAACTAGGTTTGGTGCAAAATGGTTAATTAAACAAATTATTTAATTTAAAGACAAAAAGACACAATTTTGGCTACCTTAAACTTGACAGGAATGAAGAGATACGACTGCACCAAGTTGTCCACGGTTTTGTATTTGGTGTTCACCTCCACTTTTGTGGGGTTCTGTAGACATGCTCTCTGTAGTTTTTGGACCTGGAATACACAGAGGCATGAATTATGTCTACAATATACGCAGATACTTGTGATATGTCAGTGTTCAGAAACACCAGCTGTCAACAATACAGAGACATGTCAACACAATACAGAGATATTGAATATGTCAACAATATTCAGAGACAGATGCCAATAACATATAATATGGATTATATCAATAATACAGACAAAAATAGATTATGTCTTCAATATATGGTGATATTGACCATCTCAAATATGTACAGGCACTTGGATAGTACCTGGATGGCTTGGCCTTATGGCATGGTCGAGACAGAAACACGGAGCTGATCCACGACTCTGGTGATCGAGTGAGATGGCAGAGCATGACCTCCCACGCTTACCGGCATGGCACATGATGGATGGATGGATGGATATCTGCTTTAATAGCTGGAAAGTATTTGCATCGTGTGTGTTTACAATAATGCTGTTTTATTTGTGTCTTTCAGTCGACACACCCAGCTTGTTCCCGGCATTTGCTGACTGGGTTAGTTTTCCCCAATAGTTTTGTAAGACATTCCACCCACACAATGTATTGATGCATTTAAGGCAACACATTTATTACCTATCAGATGGGAAATAAAAATGTTAACATGTCTGGCAAACGACTGGCAATTGCTTTCGGGCAGATTTTTTTGGGATGATCAATTTCACATACCTTTTTGGTCATGGTAGCAGAAAACAGAAATGTCCTCCTCTCCCTCGGGATCACTTTCAAGATCTTGTCAACCTAGTACCAAATCAAAATATATATATATATCTCAAAATGCCACTTAATATTACTGTCTTGTTTTATTCATTATCATCATACACCATTACCTCTGAAGTCAGAGTGGGTTTCGTCTGATGGTGAGGGACACTGTTAATAGAGAAAGTTAATCCACATGCAAATTCAGTCCAGCATTACTAGAAGCAGCGTGCATGGTGAACTACAATTGAGTTCAAAGCAAGTTAGCGCAATTTAAAAAATCGTATGCCATGCAGATAACCTTGGGCAACCTTAGGGAGTGACCCCTCTAATGTTTTGAACACCCCAGCACCTGTGTAGAAAACTCAAACAACCAGCTGTGTGTGATGTCCCCTACAAGAGATCCATATTCAAGCACACCTATGTCACATAGTAACCACATTCCACAAGAGACCCATGAATTCCAACTGCAGCAGACCAGGGGAAGGTGCGTGGTCTCCGGTCTAGCCCCCCCCCCCCCCCCCCCCCCCCCCAAAAAAAAATTGACTGGGCAATGCACAATAGACGGCCCGCTATGCCCAAAACACCCATTTTTATATCTATCGAATCTTTTCCAGCCCATGCCTGATCAAAACTAGTAAAAAACATGAAAAAACAACAGCAATGAAGCTGCTACTAAATTGTGTGTGCAGTACAAGTGCAGAATTATTAAAACTACAAATTAAGATATTGGTATACTGTGTCATGTACAATCTGAAGCATGTATAAACTGGATGCGCCATTATAAATATCTGAAGTACTCTACCTCCATTAAATAACCGAACAGCCATTACTGAGTTGCTCATTATCTAAGGAGAACTAGTCATTCATTATCTTCTTCTGCATTCATCCTGAGAGTTTTTTCGGATGTGATTGCGTTGTGCCTGTTTTGTGCTGTTAGGCCGACACGTCCGACTTCTGCGGGTGTTTCTTGATTGGGTTAACCTTCCCGGGGGTCTTTCACTATCTAGGGGCATTGAAAGCTGGGAGAACAATGCTGCTGGTGGCTCTGCCTAGCATAGACCGATCTGTGCCGGCAATTGTCATTCTGTGAGACCGAGCTAAACCAATGTGTGAATTTGATGTCCTAGACACCTTTACATCATTGAAGTTGATGACATTATTCTCAAGCATGAAGCTCAAGCATGAAGTTCTAGCATCTTGCAAACCCTGCAGAGGGGAAGGAGATCTCTGCATTATAATCCCCCACACAGATGGTATTATAGCACCGGGTTTAGCAAAAAGTCTCTACATCAGCTTCAATCTGATAAATGTAAGGTTCAGAGGACCTGAAAACCAATGCATCCAACTTGGTTTAAAATGTTGTCTGCCAGAGAAACCACCAACCAATCTCCTATCTGAAGGACAGCTGGCACTCCTCTTCCCTCACTCCAAAAGAGATGGCTGGGCTTAGGTATAACCAGCCACATTCAAATCCATTCCAGAACTGGCAGATGACAACAGGTCCTCTTTGGCACCGATGGACAAAACTGAAAAGCCAAAAACGTATTTTGTGGTGGATGATATTAACATTCTTCAAGTTTCATTTGAAAACAAAAATGTCAACTAACCTCCTGTTCAAAGTCCATATTGAGGATTCTGTCTGCTTCATCCATGACCTGCAAGGAAGAAATCAAATGATACAATAATTAATTTAATCTGTTGGGTTGTCAACCACGAATGGTGTGTTGGGTAAAGTAGGGCACAAACAACAGAAAGGAAGTTCTACAATAGTAATCTGCACATTATACACCAACAGATCATTATATGAACGGTGTCACTTGAGAAGCATATAATTATTATCAAAATTTAACAATTATTTTTTAAGTAACAAGTCACTTTGATTGAAAGCAAAGAGAGAGCTCTTGAACATGTACTGCCTAAGGCAGTGTTGGAATCTGAATGAACAAATTAGGACGAGTATAGCAGTATTAGAATGTGAACAAACTATGAGGAACAGCTTGGAGACAGCAAGTATAGAGACTAATAGTGGGAATACCTTGGATTGTCAGAATAACTAAACACAACTGAAAATGTCACTAAAGATGCAATTATAAGGAAGAGGCAGTGCTCTTTGATCATATCATGAGAATAGAGGCAATGGAGAACATTGTGATGACTGGAAGATCAGCAGGAGAAGCAGTAGATAAAGACAGACTGAGAGAAGTGATACTGGGTCTTTCAGCTAAAGATGGAGCTATAACTTTTAACTCTTTCAGCTAAAGATGGAGCTATAACTTTTAACTCTTTCAGCTAAAGAGGGAGCTATTACTGTTTAATCTTTCGGCACCAGAGAGTTAATATGGTTAACTCTTTCAGCTCCAGAGAGACATTAGCTATTACTTTTAACTCCTTCCGTTCCATAGTTATTACTTTTAACTCTTTCAGCTGCAGAAACTCACATTTCATAGCAGCTGCTCAAAGACAATAAATGAAAGAATTGAGGCACATAATTTTCAAAGAGGCAATATATATATATACATACACCTTGTATAAAACATCCTGTCCTGAATGTGTGATTAAAATAAATAGCCAGATTTCTGTACCTAACATGAGAAAAAAATGTAATAACGTAAATGTTGCATGATATATGCTGAGAATAGGTGATCACACTGTGCGTTCTTTTGAACAAAAGTTAAATTGACTGTCATAAGTGTTACTTTAAATGTTTCTGTCCTAGCTCTTACTTTCTTCTGGTCGGTTTCAAAGTACTAATTGGCCAAGGGCAGACAGTAATGTATATGAGTTTGAAAATGTGTTAAACTAGTTACCAAATATTTCAAAGTCCGCAGATTGAAGCCCTTTGTGTTCTCTAGATGATCAACAAGTCTTCCTGGTGTGGCTGGAGATGATACAACAAATGTAGGATGTCAGCATTTTCAGACAAATCTATCACGGGAAAACAGAATGCCTTGATATTTCCTTAATCACAACACTTAAAATGTAATAATGCATGACTCGGCAGATATGAATCACAAGAAAAAATCAAGTAACGAAACCTGCCAACCACGGGGCATACATATTGAAACATGGATCAGAACCAGACAAAATGCCATCTAGAAATGCAACCATTGCTGCCTGAAAGGTGACCAGTCTTCTTAAGTAGCAAATTCTTTGCAGAACATCGCTCTCATCACGGTGACCTGAAAAAACTATCTCTTGTCATTTCTTCTGCCTCCTGTACCCTTAAATCCAAGGTGTAGGTAATGCCCGGTGTCCATCTTCATGATGGTCGACCGCTGCCTCTTCCTCCAGTAACCACACCTTCCATCACAGTTCTCTCCGAGCCACTGTGTATTTACTGTGGCCACAGTATTTGTGTTTCCCAGACATGCCACTGTTTATAAGCCACTTTCTTTCCATGCTCAGATCTAGTAGAATTTCAGTATTTTTTTTCTTCTTGTTCCACAATATTCTAAGGAACTTTTCTGTAGCTTTTTTAGTTCAAAATCCCCCAATTTTCTACTTTAGTGAATACGAAATACCACATGACTGACTCACACCCATGTTGCCACAACAAATATGCATGTTCTCAAAACTTGTATTGTCACGTGTTTGCTGGTGTCGTGCTTTAGGTTCTTAATACTGTTAACCTTTGCAGTGGTCTAGGCCAATCTGCATCTAATTTCTTTTGAAAAGCCTCAATTGTTGTTGATTATAAAGACAAGATATTCTGCGACTTTTTCAATCTCTTCATTGTTAATTGTGATCTTTGACTGAAATGTGTTTTGTCTGTGGACATTATTTATGTTTTGCTCAAGTTCAGAAAAAGTTTCTGACTTTCACTGCGACTCCTCACAGGATCGACTCTTCCAATCCTTTAACAATATTTGAGAGAAGAACTGAGTCATCTGCCTAAGTAAGTCCTGGGATTTCTTCTTCTTCTTCTTTGCGTTCATCCGGAGTGATTTTTTCAGATGTGATTGCGGTGTGTCTGGTTAGGCACCCTCGGGTCGAAACCCTCAGGCCAACACATCCGACTTTTAGCGTGCATTTTTGACCAGGTTAGCAATCCTGGGAGACTCATTTTTGTGGTACCGTCCACATCTCAGCTGGTCTAGTTGGAACAGTCGAAGACTACACGGTCATCCCTCAAGTGAAGGCAGGGACAGTCCATAGCATTTTCCGCCATCCTGGGTGGCTTCCATAATTGCAGAGCCGGCACATAACACTCTGGTGCTGGGTTTACCGAGGGAATCGTCACGTCCTGCTCATGGCTGTTTTAATTCCTCACTTCAATATATTGGGCATTTCGCTCGCCCTGGGCCGTTCCTGCACAGACCAGTCAGCTCTGCGGTTGGTTTCCACTAAGCGAGTTTTCGGACATGTGCTTGTCCTTGTACCCATCAGAGCTGTTCCAGGCACGGCGGACATTCGGAAAACTACCTAGTCAGAGCTGTTCCGAACAAGAGCGGCATTCGGAAACTAGGTAGTCAGAGCTGTTCCTAGCACGGGAGACATTCGGACGAGACATTTCACTCGGACGTAAATGCGTAGTGTCAATTTTTTAGTTTGCCACCCGTAGGACGACACTTCCGACTTCCGGCGGGCATTTTTTAGTGAGGTTAGCCTTCCTCTGGTTTCGAGACACGTTAGACTGTTGTAATGTCACCCACATCTCAGCTGGTCAAGAAAGAACGATCAACAATATCGTGGTCTGCCCTCAAGGGAAGGCAGGGGCAGACCATGGGCATTATCTCGCTATCCAAGGAGGCTTCCATAATTGCAGAGCCGGCACATATTGCTCTGAGACTGGGCTCACCCAAGGAGTTTCCACGTCCTGCTCATGGCTGCTTTAGTTCCTCACTTCCATGTGTTGGGCATCCCACTTGCCACTGATCGCTCAATCACACACCAGGAGCGGTCAGACTGCGAGTGACATCCACTCGGTAAGCTTTTGCTTGTGACTTCAGACCACGCAATAGGTTCGCTCGCCGTGCGTTCCATTTCGCGTTGGTGAGACATTCTTCCACTTTTGTCTACACTCTCTATGAGTTAGATACAGACAGTTTCCGTAACCCTTCGACTGGGGCACTTTTCTGACTTTTTTGTACTCGCTCACGAGGTAGGCTACATGTGCTGCCGGCTCAGCACCTTACCTTCGTGCAGCAGTGAACGGGAAACGGCCAGGCCCCTTAATCCGGGAAACTCTCATATCCCCCAGCTGGGAGCCTTCGAACATGTATCAGACCTGAGCATGTAGCTTGCTCAGTATCATGTTTCTATTTTCCGGTAGACGGGTATCAGCCTGGCTCTAAGATCCGAGGGTTTGTGACTTAGAGGCGTTCAGCCACAGCCCTCGACAGGGAGCCTTAAGAGTTTTGTCCGGACCAAGAAATTCTGCCTTTGTGCACCTCATTTAAATTTTGACTGCTATCCTCAGTCTATGCCTGCAGAGCAGCAGGTTGTGTCTCTCTTAGTCTGGTCCCTATCCCATAAGCTGTCCGATATGTAAATTTTCACCCATCGGCAAGCAAATGGGGTCTATGGGACACGCAAGCTCCTCCACCACGTCAAGGTGGAGACACATCGGGGGAGAGTCCTGGGATTTAATTTCCACCAATTAAAAATGGATCAAAATTATCTCTTGTCTCATCATTTTTGACATTTCTCACTAAATGTTCTTGTTAAACAAGCATGGAGAGAAAATGCAGCCCTGTCTTACTCACTTTTGCATCTCAAACCAGTCTGATGTTTCACCGGCTACTATGACCGCTGCTTGTTGATCATGATGTAATGACTGAACTAGGTGGAACAGATGTTCTGAAAACTCCATATCACTCATGAAGTAATACAATTTCTTATACTGAACACAGCTGAAGGCCATATCGTAGTCTATGAAGCAAGTATGACATTGTGCTCTCTGCCTTTCCCAAAGATGGTTCTCATGTTGAAGATATGGTCCCTGGTTCCTCAGCCCTGTCTGAAACCTGCCTGTACTTCATGTAATTTGTCTTCTAATTTACTTTCAATCCTCTTCACAGTGATTCGCAAGAAGATTGTGCTGGCGTGACTTAGTGTGATGGTTCGATAATTGACATGTAAATGAAATCATCTGCAAAACTCAAATTGAATATATGGAGCTATATTAATGCACACCACAGTACACAAACGCACAGGAAGACTGCAATGAGCATGGCGTGAATGTAGTAAACGGATTGTTACTTCGCAGTGTTGCAAGTCAACGTAAGCCAGTTCCACGGCTGATACTGCTTTGGGGTGGGAAGTTTTAGGGCCTCACTTATTCTATTTAGGTCATGTCAGGAGATGGGGCAGCCTTCTGAGGATAGTAGATATTTTTTGTAGAAAGCTAGACAGAAAAGGCCAAAAACAAAAGGGAAAAGACAACCATGCTATAAAAGAAAGGTAAACTAATCATTAACTGAAAGTGCACACAAAAACCAAATGCATACGGGGGCATAATGGTAGCAGAGATATAATCTCATGAGGACAAGCCTGAAATGAATTATGTGTCACCCTGGGGAGTCGAAGACGGCTATGTAACATGAACTTAAGCTTTTCTTCTTGTTACTTCTGGCGTACCTTCATCAGTAGTATTTCAGTCTAAACACAAATATGGAGCCAATACCATATAAAAAATACACCTCGTAGAGTGGAAAATGGCACTTTTTTAATGTACCGTGCTTATCTAAAAAATGCCACTGCAGACTTCAACTTACAAAACAAATGTAATTATGTAAATGAACATACCAATAATCACGTGTGGTTTCTTGGCCAACATCAGCGCCTGGTCGTACATGTCAATGCCACCAACGATGACAGCTAATACAGAAATAATGTTTGAAACACAAGCATTAGTCATAGAACCAGAACAACAACACTGCTAGCCTTATTTTTTACTTCATGTCACAATGTAACATGACTACCACTTCTCCTCACTGTATGTCACAATGTAACATGACTTGCGGTCTCCTCATTGTATGTCACAATGTAACATGACTTGCGGTCTCCTCGCTGTATGTCACAATGTAACATGACTTGCAGTCTCCTCACTGTATGTCACAATGTAACATGACTTGTGGTCTCCTCACTGTATGTCACAATGTAACATGACTTGCGGTCTCCTTACTGTATGTCACAATGTAACATGACTTGCGGTCTCCTCACTGTATGTCACAATGTAACATGACTTGCGGTCTCCTCACTGTATGTCACAATGTAACATGACTTGCGGTCTCCTCACTGTATGTCACAATGTAACATGACTTGCGGTCTCCTCACACTAAATAAAATGTCATAGAAACCATTGCTACAGCAGCATTTCAAATGAACTAGTGCCAGTCAGATCAAATACACTCATTAACCCCGTTAACATGGGTTGGAGGGGTACCATTATGGAAGCATATACGTTTGATTGATGAACTTCATTTATATCTATCCTCAGCGATACTTTAAGTACAGGTGTACTGTGGCGGTTCTCTTAATGTTTTTAGTCTAGGATTTCATTGCCTTGCTTTTCTTCATTTGCCTTCAACTGTTTCCTGAATGACTACTTTTGAAAGTTAGTTACCTTAATTACCATACCCAAACCAGATAAGCTTTTAATATTGACATAGGTGGTTCTTGTTGGTCTGTGTGCATGGTTACTTTCCAACTGACATAAATACTTGTTTTGTATTCCTCATAGCGTACACACACAATTATTGCATATCATTTGTATTTACATTTGCACACATCTCTTACTTATCATTTGTATTTACATATGCACACAATTCTTACATATCATTTGTATTTACATATGCACACAACTCTTACATATCATTTGTATTTACATATGCACACAACTCTTACATATCATTTGTAGTTACATAGGCACACAACTCTTACATATCATTTGTATTTACATATGCACACAACTCTTACATATCATTTGTATTTACATATGCACACAACTCTTACATATCATTTGTAGTTACATAGGCACACAACTCTTACATATCATTTGTATTTTAAAAGCATGAAGTGTTCCTTCTGTGTCTGTGGTGAGTGATTTGGGTAATTTAAATATCACAGGAAATGTGATGCTAGCTTATCCAAACAGTGTTCCGGGTTGATACAAATGTTGTCATTTCTAATCTTCTCCTCACCTCATTACTTACTAAATATATTACACCCTGAGCATTAAAAGTGTTCACACTTCTAACTTTTGTTCACTGATAAAATATATAAATGCACTCATTATGTATTATTAGCCTGACAAAGTAATCCAAAATACAAAGACCAAACAATATTTTGCATGTTTTCCATTTTTGGTGTCCCGCTTCTATTCTATGGCAAATAAGAGCAATATACCTAACAGTCTTGTTTATGGAATATTGCTTGGATAGCAAATCCATTACGTGGAAAGTCCGAATCAAAAGCTCACTGTGTGAGCTTCATAAAAGGTGGAAAAAGTGTCCTAGTGGCACGAAATGGAATATTGCTCGGATAGCAAATCCATTGCGCTGAAAGTCCGAATCGAAAGCTCAGTGTGTGGATGTCATCTGCACACTGCATTCTTCTGGTTTCTGGAAGAACAGCCTATGGTGAACGGAAGGCCCAATATACGGAAGTGAGGCTAAGCAGCCATGTGCAGGACGTGACGATTCCTTGGGTGAGCCCAGTACCAGAGCGCTGTGTGTCAGCTCTGCAATTATGGAAGCCTCCTTAGATGGCGGGGAATGCCCATGGTCTGCCCCTGCCTTCCCTTGAGGGCCTGACCAGGATGTCTTTGGCTGTTCTATATGGGCCAGCTAGGATGGGAGATAACACCACAACAGTGAGAGTCAAACGTCCTAAGAAACCCCCGGGAAGGTTAACCCGGTCAACAAATGCCCGCAGAAGTTGGATGTGTCAGCCTCGGCACAAGAACACAGCTCTGCTGTAAACAGGCGCAACGCAATCACATCCACACACAAAAAAACTCCGGATGAACGCAGAAGAAGAAGAAGTCTTGTTTATCAGTCATAAACAGACAGTCTAAAATTCAGACCACAATATCTGTTCACATTGATAATATATATTATAAAAGAAAAATATGTGACTCTGCATTACTAACAAATAAGATAATTTTGTAAAATATGCCTACCACATTTGACTCCAATACTGCAACCAAGAGCTGTAAACTGTTCAGAAATCTGGTACGCCAACTCTCTGGTTGGTGTCAGAACTAGGGCATATAACCTCTGAGGCTTGTCCAACAAGGTCTGCAGTATCGGCAAAGCAAATGCTCCGGTTTTTCCAGATCCAGTCTCTGCAAGGCCAATCACATCTTTGCCTGTAATTGGAAAGTAGTTACCAAATTAACAACACCTTAAGCAACTAGGTTTTAACTATTTCATATCATTTAAGTAGCCTGTGCATTGTTAAAGGTCTGCACTAAAGGAGAACACGAAAACTGGAGCATCTGAACTAATGAAAAGAACAGTCCACATTTTTTACTGCTGCAGAAATTTTTTAGAATAGCATAGACCAAGAAAAAAAAATGACACATAATTCTACAAGATATAAACATAAAACTGTGACATAAACAGAATCATGTCACGGAAGCTGAAATACTTTGATCACATTAAATGTCACAGTGGTTTGGACAGAACGTTACTGCAAGGCTCCTGGGAGAAGAGATCAACTTACACAGAGATGAATATAGGACACTGAAGACACTTGGGCATGAAAAAAATGCACGCGGCAGAGGAACTGGCAAAGGATTGGGAATCTTTTAGGAGGCAGCTAATGAGGACAGTGATGCTCTGCCAAGGACATGATATGGCCACATAAAGATCATGTATTTTTTTACAACTGCCTGCATTTATGACTATGGTACAGCACATTATGAGATCCACAGTGTGGATACCAACACTGTTTCATGCCTAGCATTTCGGTAACTCCCAGTATTCTTGAATTCTATCAATCCTAAAACACTTCGTAGCAGATTCAAGGGGTGAAGTCACCATGAAAGATCAGGAGTGACTTACTTTAAAGAAGTTAAATACACAGGGGAACTGACAACTACGGAAGCCAGATAATTTGCTATGGAAAATGTAAATGTAAAAAAGTCAGAATTTATAACGTGATAGTTGAGCTTCATTCAAGGGGAATTACCAATCAAACAACACCAGTTGCTTGGAACTGAAAGTTTTCTACATCTACAATAGTTGTACAGTCAAATATGAGAAGAGCCAGAGTGGTTTAGTGTGGCTCCAGCCTAAAATGGGGGTATCTTCTTCTTCTGCATTCATCAGAAGAGTTTTTTCAGACGTGATTGTGTTGTGCCTGTTTACAGCAGAGCTGCGTAATGGGGGTATGAGGAAAGCAGTCTGAGTGATATTACCCCTCAAGTACCGATTGGTCTATAAAAATTGGGTCTAGCACTACATGCTCCATTAGGCGTGCAAAAGGCCCTTTACTTTAGTATTGAAATTCTCTAATATTAGATTCTTAAATAATTCTTGGCTGAACCACGTTTTACATAAGTCAGTTGAAAAATTGCCCCATTCAAAGTTTAGCTTTTATTAACACAACAGAGATCAAAATGCACCATTATTTGATCTTCTTCTTCTTCTGCGTTCATCCGGAGTTTTTTTTGTGTGATGTGATTGCGTTGTGCCTGTTTACAGCAGAGATGCGTTCTTGCGCCGTTAGACTGACACATCCGACTTCTGCGGGCATTTGTTTACCGGGTTAACCTTCCCGGGTTATTTGATCTAATATACAGACATGTTCATTTTATAATTTCTTGAATTTAAGGTTTGGTTAATATTATCCAATGAAACATGTAGATAACTGTGATATATCAGTGGTCTAGCTAACCATTTTTAGTTTTGGTTTGTTGAAAAAGATGGGTAGAAACGTTTGCTTGTGTCTGTGCCTTCCTTCTGTGGAGCTTTCTAGTCATATTTTGTGTTCAATTGTATTTCACAATGCTTACCTTCTAGGGCAAGGGGAATAGACTCCTTCTGTATTTTAGTGGGTTTTGTCCATTTCAGTCTTTCACAAGCCTCGGCAAGAACATCCACCACTCCCTAAATCAAATAAAACATCAGATTTAGTAACATTAAAATGAAAAACAAAATAATCAGAGGGCAATTTATTGCATTAAAAACATACAAACTTTCCAGTTGAAGCAAATGGATAAAACTTCAGCACTGCCATACTTCTGTTCATCTAGTGTAGGTTGATGATTGCAGCGAACAAGAAGAATCTTGTCTTTTGACCAATACAGCCAACTTCATCATGGCATTTGCTTTACAAGTTAGTTATGGATGTGTACAGCGCTACTCTGTGGATCAGAAACATTGTGAACAACTACAAGATTTTCCAACAAACTACCAACACTCATTAATTGGTACCCATGCAGAATAGCGAGACTAAAATGGTGTGGCAATAATCGCCTATGCACAGCCAATAAACAAATTACAGTGAATAAGTGAGGAAAAGATGCTGGCACTGGATAGGACTAAGAAAACCTGCGGGCAATATAATTAGAATAGACTTTACCTGAAACCCACAAGGTGAATGAAACAATGGGAGTCCTAAAAACACACAGAGAAGACAATTAAAGACATGTGAATAATATAGGTAGAGCATAGAGAGAACTGCAGGAGAACTAAATTTTAAATGGCTTGACATGAGTTGGTTGAGGGTTTTTACTCAAATGGGTGATAAAGGGCAACAGAAGAATAAAAACAGTAATGGGAAAGGTCTAATGAACTAATGACAATGAACAGGTGAAACAACTGACAACTACTTTGATAACTTCTGTACAGACTGGTTCTAACGTTAATTTCAATAAATCCCAAATATATACAGGTGGAATAGAGAAACTTGCCTTATTTCTTCCTATTTCTTGGTAGGATTAATTTTCCCAATCAAGTTTTCCTTTAATATGGAAGTTAAGGCTAATCTAATGACTTTCCACCACCTCTATTAAACTCAGCAGTATACACACAATTCAAAAAAAAAAAAAAAAAAAGCACAATTCATATCAATACACAAAATTCATTTGTCCTCTTCTGGCTATTTTAAGTGCTGCAAGTTAACACCTGCACATCTCGATATCTCAGCGTTTGTTTTATTTTATGCCATGTTATCAATCGAATTAATGCAACTTTCCTCTGAGAAAAATCACATCTCCATTAATTGCCTCCTTCCAGTTAAAAAAGAAAAAGAAATAATACACTTCAATACAATTACTAGGCAATTCAATCGTGCCGCTGCCCGAACTTAAAACCGGCAAGAGATATACCATTCCACCCCGGCTTGACTCATTGTGTCGGGCAAAATGGCTGCTGTAAAGACTATTCATGCTGACGACGTCACTCATTCATTCAAATATCACGTGACAATAACAGATGCCATCTTAGGTTGTGTAGAAAAGGTTAGTATAATATTCTGTGCACAGCGATTGGTTGAAATTATCATAACCTTTTAAATAAATTGAATTACTTGGCAAAAAGTCAGTAATTTTATGTTCTAGAGCTTGTTTATTTAATATGAAGACATTTTTAGATGGATATTCAAATTCAGCACCCATTTTTACCAATATTTGGAGTTTCATCGCATATATCGCTTTATGTGTCGTTTTTTAAAAATCTGTCTGCGAGATGTTTGAATGGAACGCCAAGATAGCGGCAGCCAACTGTGGAAAGTTTTAACGCTCAAACCCGCAATTTGAATTACGAAAGTTAAAGAAAATACAAGTTTAAAGATTATTAATAATTTATTTGTATACCTGAACTATTTTTTTATCATTTAACATGACGGAACATGATTAAATCGGATTTCATAATAATAATCTAGCATGAACCATCACGATTTTAAATTTGAGTATTTACTAATGAGACCGCCACAGTAGATAGGCCTTGAAATTCAAAAATCTAATGGTACCTCAATGATGCCTGTATGTCAATTCTAAGTGAAGATATTCACATTTTTGTGAAGGTGAGATGACGAGTTGCAATTTCTCATGCTCCTCACCCGATATTGTAGCTCTCCAGTGTGTCCATTTCCTCCACCAGCGGTCTCAAACAGTCATATGAAAACTGACTTCAAAAATATGTTCCGTGATGTTAAGTGATTAAAAAATAGTACAAGTATACAAATAAATTATTATTAATCTTTAAAATTGTGTTCACTTTAACTTTAGTAGTTCAAGTTGCACGTTTTGAGTGTTACAAAGTGTAGCGCAATCGATATGCGTGGCCGCCTTGACCCGTGGGTTTCCAATTCACAAACAAAGGCACATCTTCGCAGAAAATCTGTTTTTCAACCACAATTTGAGCAAGTTTAGCGATGAAACTATATTGATTCAGTGGTGATATTTTAGGTAGGCAATTAAAATTTACATTAAACAAAGACATCTATTGGATCCATCGATTCTGATACGCGATCATTCCGCTGCCTCTGTGGTATGCACTCCCCGGCAGCTTGCACAGATCTATAGAGCACTACTTTATTCACAAACTTCCAGTTTCTTAGTCCTATATAATATTTTAGTTCGTAATGTTTAATAGTTTCTAATAATTTTGTGGAAAATTTAAAAAAAAAAAATTAAAAATACCCAGCCGGGAATAGAACCCCGGTCTCCCGCGTGACAGGCGGAATGCTTACGACTACGCTAGCGAGGACACAATGATTTTTCCACAAAGATGCACTCATCTTTGCTCCTCTGGTATAGTAAAGCCGCCATTTTGGGTTTCCCCATTCACAAAGGCACTCATCATGATCGTAACATCTTCGCCTGTTTTTCAACCACAATTAAAGCAAGTTTAGCGATGAAACTTTCCAAATTTCTGAAAAATTTGATGCAGAATTCGAAGATCCATCTACAATTGATTGTTTTCTATTGAAAGCACCAGAAAAAAAATAATTACGGTTCAGCATGCCATTTCCATTTTTCTCCGCGTGCGAGGTTGCCTCAACCAAACATGTCATAGGCGGATTATGAAACCTAACTTCAAAAATATGTTCCGTCATGTTAATTGATTAACAAATAGTACAAGTATACAAATAAATTATTAATCATCTTTAAACTTGTGTTCTCTTTAACTTTAGTAGTTCAAATTGCATGTTTTGAGTGTTGAAAAGTGAAAGTGAACATGCCAGTCTAATCGATATGCTCATGCGCAGCTACCATGGCCATGCGTTTCCCCATTCACAAAGGCACACCTTCGCAGAAAACGAAGTGTCTATTCGCAACCAAAGGCTAGTCACATGACATGTGACGTCATCGGGACATGTGTTTGACTATATTATACATTTGTGTTAATCTTTCATTGTGGCCCCAGTAGTATTGCGGTAAGTATCTCAGCTTGTAACCGTAGATACCGTGGTTTGATTCCCCGCTGGCGAAATTTTTTTTTTTTTTCGTTTTTCAGAAATTAATTAAGTGAAAGCGACAAGATAATTATGTACAAAGACAGTTATTCAGCATTTTGACAAAAATAGCTAACTTATTGGTAACTGATAGTAATTATTTATCCGGTAAACCTGTAGGAAACTGGAGGAAAGACGCTAGTCACAGGCGCTGGAGCTTCAATTAACCTTCTCCACAATGCCTAACTGCATAAGTCAAAAGTGGAAAGCAACAACAACACCAACTTCTGGAATAAATGCCATGGTTGATTTTGATGTCCTGTAAAAGACATCCAACTAACTGTACCTTCAGAAACAAACATGAATAGTCGCCGGGTCTTTAGTGAAGTGGTTATGAATGCATTTCGTAATCCTGCATACCGCGTTCGAAACCGAGCTGCGCCAATTTGGAAGCAGCCGCCTTGTTGTTGTTTGTTCGTTCGCTTTGAACGCAAGCCTAGCCAATATACGTGCTACTACTAATAGCTGCCACTACTGGAGAGTACACTGGACTGATATTTGCATGTGGATTATTTTTCCTATTACCATTGTCCCTCACCATCAGGTAAACCCACTCAAGACTTCAGGCAGGGGCAGACTTGGGAATTCCCCGCACATGGCTGCTTAATAATTAATTGTATAAACTTCTACACTGGTTTGTTAGATGTGTACTCACTCCATATTGTTTAAGGATTTCCCACAGCTTGTTTGTATCTACTCTTGGCTGCAAATAGAGACTTTGTTTATTCGCAACCTGGTTGCGAATTAACTCTCCCCGCAGAAAATGTTTTCATCCACAAATAAGGCTATTTCAGCGATGAAACTTTCCAGATATATTTAAAATTGTATGCAGAATTCAAAAAGACATCTATAATTGATTTAATTCTATGAACAACGCCAGAATAGTGTTACAAAGTGCACATGCCAATCCGATCAATATGCACAAAGAATAAAAACACATCTTCGCAGAAAATTTTTCCATCCACAAATAAAGCTATTACAGCGATGAAACTTTCCAGATATATTTAAAATTGTATGCAGAATTCAAAAATACATCTATAATTGATTAAATTTTATGAACAACACCAAAACAAAAATTAATTATGGGAAGTTATTAAATATATTCTTATTTATATAAAAGGTCACGATTTCAACCAATCGCTGTGCCCAGAATATTAGGCAAACCTTTCCTGGAAAACCCAGGATGATGTGTGTTATTGTCACGTGAGATTTGAATGAATGAATGACGTCGAAAGAATGCATGGTCTTAACTAGCGAATTGGGAGACACAGTGAATCATGGCGGAATGACTCTGTACATCACTTCCGTTTTAATTTCGGGTAATGGCACAATAGAACTGTCTAATAATAATCATATGTCCGGACCAAAACACATGCCTCCAGATGATAGCCCACCTATTACATTGTAACAATGTATTACATTGTAAGTTGTTGTAATTTACAACAAATGCTAAAAGGGACTTTACTGTTGTAGTTTTTCTAACCATAAGTGTTTAAAATTATTCTAAAGTGGAGTAGGTATTCAATGAGGAAATCTGAGGTCACCATCATTTCTTTTTTAATATGCCATTTAAAAAAATGTATGAATGATGTTATGAAATATTTTATTTTTCACAAAATGCAAATGAGGTCACCAAATTTGCATAAACATGAACAAAATAACTTCAATCATACACAGAAATAAACTTTATCCTCTTTAAGAATATATATACCTGTATATACCTATATAGGGTTTTTAAATTTACAAAATTGTCACTTCAGTCATTTCTGTACTCCAAACAATTGGCTCAGTCTTCTTCAGGGGGAAAGCTAAATTTGGTCCAATTCAATGTTCAATAATCAATGACAATGTTGACCTAAAACTACTAAAAGACATGTGACGCTAAAATGTCAACAAAATAAACAGAAAACAAATTACCAGATCCTTAAAGGTGACATCAGTATCATCATCAGCCATGAAGTATGTCGGAGTAAACACCCAATATCTCAAAGAAAATATACACACAAATTTATAATACTACCAACACTTCTCCTCATGGTTTCATCAATAGAAATCTCAACCTGTAATCTAGTCCTAGCAGTTGACTTCCGGTAAGTATCTATTTGCCAGGTTTTTTTTTAGAGTTGTTGACTGAAATTATATGATTGATTGATTGATATAGGAATCGACATCACAGCATTCGGGGCATTCCCATAAGTGCTCCGTCCCCATCCTCAGCAGCCAGCGAAGAGTTCCAACACCAATAGTACCAGTAGCAATCTGATTATATGTCCGTCTCGCCTTTCCTCTGAGCGTTGAGCGTCGGCCAGATCCCCTCGTCACTCCTCGCTGTCTCATTCTTGCCAGACCATGGTAATCCATTTGCTCCTCCGAGGTGTGCACGTGCTCCCACAAGGCCGCAACCACGTCTGCCTTGTCATGTATCAATACTCCACCAAGTTCTGCAGAGCCAGCCAATCTGTCCGCCTGTTCATTCCCCATCACACCAGCATGCCCCGGAGAAAAGATCCAAGCGATGCTTGTCACCGGTGACCTCCGAAGCGAAGCAAGCCACTCCGCACGAAGCCTGCCCGTCCTCACCCTCGTCAGCATGCTTTCTGAGTCAGTTACAATCACGATGTGTGTGTGTGTCGTGTTCTCCATCCAGCGGAGAGCCGCAGTGACTGCCTCCACCTCCATTCTTAAGCTGGATGTTGTGGTATCATATGCCAGACTTTCCTGCACCAAACGTCGATCATTAGCTTTGACTATGAACCCCCAGCCACTTCTCTCACCTATTGACACCGAACCATCTGTGTAGATAATCACATCACCCGAGTGAGCATTGTCCTGAATTAGTTGCTGGATTTCCACTTCCGTGGCCCCTGCTGGTCACTCCCTGCACTCCCGGCTTAATGTGATTATAACTCTGCACAAGTCTGACTGCTCCGCTGGCACTCTGACCCACTCCTCTCCACGCCTAATGTTCTCCAAGGGGCACACCTGTCTGATCGTATCTTCCATCCTGAGCCATCCATGATTTCCCTCTTATCGGTCACTGACCCTTAACTGCGTCCAGCGCCTCATGCAGTGGGTAGTCTGGGTCTGCAGCTACTCTGAGGTATGCCTTCGCCTGCATCACCTTGAGCCTACCAGCAACAGTCGGCAGACCAAGGATGTAACGCATACACACTACTGGGGTGCCTCTGGTGCATCCCAGAATGACCCGCATAGCTTCGTTCTGTATGCGCTCTAACTTCACCAGCTGACTCTGAGACAATGAGCAGTCCTAATCCATAATCAATTACTGAGAGGATCAAGTGCTGGTATAGTGTGAAAAGCATTCTCTGCTCTGTGTCCATTGCAGCCATAGTTTTAAGTGCACTGAGTCCCTTTTGAGATCTTGTCACAACCGTCTCCACATGGTCCTTGAAGGATAGGCTCCTGTCAAATGTGATCCCCAGATACTTCAGTTTGTTCTCTCTGCTGACATTTCTACCATCTATCGCGAGGCTTGGGACATCAGCTCTCACAATCCTGTTGTCCAGAGAGCACCACAAAACAGCCGCCTTTTCCGGGTGGATGACAGCACTCATTTCTGTGCACCAGTCAATCACTTTATCTACTGTCGCCTGTAACTCCTGGGCTGTTTGCTCCCTATCTCTCCCCTGCCTATAAGCAAGAATATCATCTGCAAATGTCAGTATTCTTCCAACCCCTGGTGCTTCTAGGTTTGCAATCTTGCTCGTATACACGTTAAAGAGCACCGGTGAGACTGCAGATCCCTGTGGCAGTCCCGGGGTTAAAATATGTGGCTCTGAGGTCCATGCACCCAGACGGAGAGCAACCCGACGAGAATGCAGGACGGCTGCTATCCAGTTCACCAACCAGGGATTGACCCCTTCTCCATCAGTGCGGTCATCAAAATATCATATCGAACTCTATTGTACGCATCCTCGAGATCAAGCGCTGCCGCCATAATTTCCTGTCTACCCTGGAACCCCTCATAAACGTCAAAGGCAAAAGTGGCTGCATTTGAGCAGGTATCTTTTCCTGGCCTGTAGCTCCCCAGGCCTCTTGGAAGAAGCTTCCCCCTTTCCAAAAACTCTTGCAGCTTGACAGCGACTATCTTCTCTAGAACCTTCCCAAATGTATTTTGAAGGGTGATGATTCTAAAGCCGCTAAGCTTTGAATGATCCTTGAATAGTTTTGGGAGAGGGATTAGATATCTGTGCACCCAATCCTGCGGTACTGATGCTGTCCTAATGCTCTGGTTAAAGCAGTCGGTCATCTCCTCCAGGTCTGCATCGCTCAAACCCTTCATGTGGCCATACCTGACCCCAACGGGCCGCGGTGCCGTGTCTTTTGCCTTTTTCAAAATGTGTTTAACATCTTCCACCCGTATGATGTCTTCATACTGCATATTCTTCGTGGTGCCAGATAACTCCTCTCTAACTGCATCCCTGGTGTCCGCATCATTATGATTGGTCTGCTCTAAAAATCTCTGGAGAAACGCCTCCCCTTTCTCTTTGTCTGTTGTCACGCGCACATCATCATCTCTATAAATTGTTCCCACTGTCATAGGCCGATCTTTTCTCTGCATTTGCCTGTGCAGTTTCCAGAATTTTCGCAGTGTTTTATCACCTCCAATCTCCTTCATGAAACATTCCCATTTTGCCCTTTTGATCTCTGCAGCACAGCGCTTGAAAACCTCTACCTTGTCTTTCTTGACATTTTTCGCTGTGTCCACTTTCTCTCGTGAGCTTCGAGGTGTCTGTCGCACTTTCTTTAGCTGCTTCACTGCAGTTCTCTTTGCTTTCCAAGCATGGTCAACTTCTGGGGTCCACCATGGGGGCTGCAAAAAAGGAGTTTTAACAGTCCTGTTGCATGCCCCTTGTCTGAGGCGTCCAAGAAGGCAATCGGTCTTACGCGCTCTCCCAGCTTTAACTTTCCTGGGTTTAAAGATCAGGACTGAGCGTGGCATGTGATCACTCCCATGGTCATTCAAAACAGTCCACTTTACATCAAGGACTGATGACTGGGAGACAAGTGCCAAGTCAATAGCTGTGTCTGCATCGCCAGGCCTCATTGCCATTCTAGTCACCCTACTATCATTTATGCAGACGACATCGGAGTCCACCATGGCATCCGCAAGGGCAATTCCCTGTCAGGTTTTCTCCACTACTGTCCCAATCTCTGACTGAAATTATGATTCAATCAATCAATCATGTGCCATGCCGGAAAGCGTGGGCGGTCATGACTCGCCAATTCACTCGATCACCAGAGCCGTGGATCAGCTCAGTGTTCCTGTCTCGTCCATGCCACGTGGCCAAGCTATCCAGTTATTTCCTCCTCTCGGTCTTCCTCTTGGTCTGTTCCGTTCGATCTTGCCAGTTGTCGCTAAGTTCTCCAATCCATTTCTTCTCATAACATGTCCAAAATATTTTGACTGTCTTACATCTAATGAAATTGTGATTACACGCCAAATATTATCAGAAAAAAAAATAATTTAAAAAAAAACTGGGGGGGGGGGGGGGGGGGGGGGGGGGGGGGGGGGGGGGGAACAGATGTCGGTGTATATTTCGCACTTAAAAGATAGGATATTTAAGAAATATTCAAGGTGTCTGTCTCGGGTTTTGAAAGTGTGGGTTAGTTTCGGTGAGACAACGAATACAATTTTCCTGAGCCACTAAGGACAATTTTTCTTTGTTCTTTGTTTTATCCTCTTTTCGCTCGCTCGCTTTGAACTTAAGCGTAGTTTATACTTCTAGTATTGCTTGACTGAATTTTGCGTGAGGATTAGCTTTCCCTGTTAACAGTAATTTACGTCCCCAAGTTAAAAGCATTAATAATAATTTACCTTCCTTCTCCGATCCCTGCTGCAGTCATTACCTGTATTAATAGTATTATGATGATCGCCTTTATGATGAATATGGTTCGTCATCTCACATCTCAAATTGTGGCCGACACCAAAAATATGTTCAGAATAACTTCATGGCAGCTTGTGGGAGTTGCGAACAACGGTGATAAATACGAGCGAACATACAGCATTTTTACTGACATTTGAGGATGGGCGTAGACTCAGGAAATAAATGACCGTAGACCCCGAAGTAGACCAAGAAGGCGGTGGAGAGATAATACATATACAGACCTACAAGCACTTGGAATCAACGACTGACAAGAGAAGGTCCACCAGAGAGACGAATGGAGACGGATTTTATATGCAGCAAAGTACCTCAATGGCTCGGAATGCTGAAGAAGAAGAAGAAGAAGAAGAAGAAGAAGAAGAAGAAGAAGAAGAAGAAGAAGAAGAAGAAGAAGAAGAAGAAGAAGAAGAAGAAGAAGAAGTAGACGAAAAAGATGAATTAAGAGTTCATGTCCCGATTATTAATCATCATCATCATTATGTACCCTGACAGTTGGCATTGCCGTACATATCTATCAACATCCATTG
>JACEFZ010001578.1:250000-311504 GCA_014155875.1 Cepaea nemoralis
CACACACACCGACTGTGATGGGAGTGTTGGGTGAGACATTCTGAATGTTGTATTCCTGGTGATGTTTTGAACTATCTGTTGAAGTTAATATTAGAGTCATCAGCGTTGACATGAACCTTTTCATGATCGAATGCTATCTGAACTATCTGTTGAAGTTAATATTAGAGTCATCAGCGTTGACATGAACCTTTTCATGATCGAATGCTCCAAATCGTCTGCGGCTTAGGGGTTAGTAAACGCAGTTTCATAATTCGCCGACATGCCGGGCTGCAGTTGAAAATTAGCTGCAAACAATTGGAATCAGGTAAATTGCGTTGATTTAAGTGTATAGGCTTCGATCGCTCGGAAAACAATGGGAAACTACTGAATGTATATAATTACCTAGTAAATCACAAACAGTCGAAAGTGGCTAGGGTTGACTGCAACGTTCTGCTCATTTTATATTTCTTGAAAGAAGGAAGAAAATGGAGGCAGCAAACACGTGTTTTCTAAGACGAATGTTGCGAATACGTTGGTAACAACGCATGCCTGGAATTAGGTAATGAAAGTAGAGCATTATGTACATATTCTTATACATAGAGGCAACAAACAGTATTCTTTTGTCATGCAATGAAAACAGAGGCATAGGAAAACACCATAACTACTGGAAAGATGAGCGGTATAAGAAGCACGGACAGACAGAGAGACATGAGACTGGATCCACTGGGACGGTGGCAAGACAGAGAGACATGAGACTGGATCCACTGGGACGGTGGCAAGCAGGCATTTTCTTGTTGTTTTCTTGTTGTTTTCTTGTTCACCCGCTTTGAACTCAGTCATAGTCCATACATGTGCTGCTGCTACTTCAAGTGAACTGGACTGATTTCTGGGCGTGGATTAGCGTTCCCTATTACCAGTGTCCTTCGCCATCGGGCAAACCCACTCCGACTTCTGAGGCACTTGTAATTTACGTCCCAAAGTCAAGGAAGAGAAATCAACATTTTAGTCAAACTGATCCGTGTAGGAGTTTAACCCGCTTCCTCGGCATCAGTACAAGGGAAGTTTAATAGCGAATGCTCTTATCCATTCGATCATGATGACATCCGACGAGGAGGAATATCATCAGAAGAAATGATTTCAGACACCAAGAATAGAGATCTGTAGATAAGCTTGAACGCCAACGTCACTATTTCTTGGTTCACAGTGCTACATTTAGCTAGAGCATTTTGTTTGAAAAATAGACTTAATGTTCGGTTATTTAACACATAATTTGAGTCCCAGACAGATTTAGTAATTAAATATGGAATACTGTCACTGTAATTTACTGTCTGTATAGTACTTTGCGGTGTATGTCACGGGGGGGGGGGGGGGGGGGGGGGTGGGGGACTTGAGCCTGAGGAATTAAAGCCTCCTGGTTAGGGCAGTCGCCGCGAACTGTGCAGGTTAGGGGTTTCGTTTTACCCCCGGCAAAAAAAAAATCTACACCTTACCAAGGATTCGACCCCGGGTCTCCCAAAGGAGAATCCGGCTTTCTAGCCACTCGGGGAATCACAGTGGTGCAATTGCTAGCATGCTTGCCTGCCAGTCGGGTGTTCATGTATTCTATACCATAACATCTTCGTGTTGCTAACGTACACTCTATGTCAGACACAAGATAACCACATACCCAGGCCAGCAAGAACCACTTTTATTAATTGTGACGTCCCAAACACTTGTGGGTGTATTGTGTGTTATGAAACCTTTTCAAATACAATTCTTCGTAGAACAGTTGAAGGCAAAATGAGAAGCGGAAGACAAGGATCCGTTTGGAGTGAGAAAATAGCGGACGAAACAAGACATTGTATTTGTGCAGTTATCAGTATTACCTAAAGATACAAATCCGATGTCAATACATCGGCCTTAAGAGTTAAGACCGAATCTTCCAAAGAGTTCACTAAGTAAGGACAACAACTGAGGAGGTATCTGAGCGTTCATGCGTCCCTCGCGAAGCCCCTATGACGAATGTTCTGAATTAAGACCTAAACTGCTCCACCAAACATTTTAATTTGGGAACACTGTTTTCACGACTCCAAAGTCTGAAATCACTAAATTATACAGGCGAAAGGCGCCAACGAATAGCGAGAGCTTCTCTTGGAGAATCAAAGCCAGTCTCATACGAAATCGGTAATATCTTTCTACGCCGTTGAATTCGTCCCAGAAGTAGGGGGTTGGGGCGGGGAAGGCTGATGGCGTGTTGTTATTTATTCGCAGTGTTTTATTACTCTGGGTTAATCGAAGAGGAGGTGGTTAACCCTTTCTGTCCCAGACTTTGGTTACATGAGCCTATTCTGTATAAGTAATTATTTTGCCACACCTATACCAAGGAACTCACTTATAATCATCGTGTGCCATGCCGATAAGCTTGTCGTGGATCAGCTCAGTGTTCTTGTCTCGAGCATACCACATGGCAAACCATCCAGGTATTTACTTCTCTGCCTTCCCCTTATTTTTTCATCTCAATTTTGCCAGTTGTCACCAAGTTCTCCAATTTATTTCTTCTCATAACGTGTCCAAAATACTGTCTACGTCTAATTTCCCTAATCAGTGTACGGTTTTCATTTGTCTTCTGTAGAACTTGGTCATTGGTTTTTCTGTCTGTCCATGGTATTCTTTGCATTTTTCTCAGAAACCACATTTCCGCAGCCATCAGATGTTTTTCAGCTGTCTGCTCATTGCCCATGATTCACATCCATGCAAAAGTACAGGTTCTATGTAGTACATCAACATCACTGCTGAAAAGAACAGAAGCTCACTATACGATGGTAAGAAAAAAGAAGTCCCTTAGCAGGAATCAGCCCGGGTATGTGAAATGTTAGGACCATTACATTTTCAATGTCTGAGTGCACGAAGGAATAGACGGTCAGTCTTCTTCTCACTTAGTGGACGATGAGAGCAGGCAACGAACCTTCATCCGACCGCACTCATGCCACTGTCAGCGTAACATTTACGATGAACTAGTATACCTAAATACTCAAGTGGTTTTGACTCCTTCACTCTCGATCTAATACTGTTACCCACTCTGTGCTAGTTGTTACTAGAAATGTTTCTGTTCTAGTTGTCACTACGTCATTCGATTCACTGGTACAATGCTCTCGGAGACCCTTGGGGAAGTCGCTGGAGGTACGGAGTTCGTACTTTCTGCTACGCTTTCGGAGTAAAAGATTCCATATGGGATACAACCCGATGCCAAATGGGATTCCGAGCATCCAGGCCACCAGAAAGACGAAACATATTACAAACTCGACCGAAGTGAACAAGTAGCAATCTTCAGACTCCGCACAGGACATAACAGGCTGAAATACCACTTTTCAATAAACTAAAGATAGGAGATACTGATCAATGTAATTGTGGAACAGGTAAAATGAAAGCTAGACATTTTCTGCAGGAGTGCCCAATATATGCAGAGCAGAGAAAGATATTTTGGCCTACATCTGCTTCATTTGAGGACGAGCTCGATGGAGATGTCAACAAGCTCAAGCTGACTACAGCTTTCTTTAACTATATCCAGGTTGACATCTAAAGGTGCTCGAAGATCTCAGTTGCCACAATTCATGCCACATATATGTCGGTGGCAAAAACGTCCCAGTGGCACGAAATGGAGTTTTGCTCGGATAGCAAATCCATTACGTGAAAAGTCTGAATCCCCGAGAAGGTTACCCCGGCAACAAACGCCTGCAATAGTCGGATGTGTCGGCCTAAAGGTGCAGTATCTCAGCTCCGCTGTAAACAGGCACAACGCAGTCACATCCGAAAAAAGTCCCCGGATGAACGCAAAAGAAGAAGAAGAAGAGGAAGAAGAAGAAGAAGAAGAAGAAGAAGAAGAAACCCGGTGCAATGAAGTCGACCATCTTACCTTTAAGCTCCTTTAATCTGTTCTTTCCAAGCCACTGTAGCGCTCATATGACCAAGTAAGTTAGCTTCCGAGGCACAGTACTGTTTATGGATGTTCAGATCGTGTAGAACTTCAGTAAATCATTTGGGGGACCCTTTGAGACCACTAAGACAGTTTATAAATAAGCATATATAGTATTGTTTTGCGCTCACGGAAGTGAGAAAAGGAAGAAGGAGGAACTTTAGAACTTCAGTACAACAGATATTTCAGATAAGTGCATTGAAATAAAAGAGTTAACGTAAAACAACATTGAAGGATAAACTCAACGGAACACTGAGCGAACAAATGAAAAGAAAGTGAAGATAATACAAGAGGCGAAACTGTAGATATAAACAATACATTTCAAGCGAACGAAAGAAAAAATACAAGAAGAAGGAGAAAGAGTTAAAGTAATAACTGCGAGGGGCATAAAATTGTTAAGATCAGGACACCAGGCGTGCTTTCCCGCGTGTGCTGGCAATTCAGCGGGTTGGCTTGTGGGTAAGCAAAAGTATCAGCCAATGGCTGGTCCGGCCAGAATCTGCCTATCGCAAACACTCAGACGATCAACCTCGTTTTCGTGTGCTGTCTGCTTGGCTGAATCTGGTGTGCGAGATGTGTTGTACCCAGGCAGTTCTCGCTGTAGCTGTGTTAGTTTAGTCACTTTATCGTATCCTGTTTGTTAAGATGGAGAAATTCAAACGTTATTCTTCCACGGAGTGGATTATTTATTACACTGTTTGGTGATATTCGTTCAAAATGGACCCCCGTATGATTAATGTGCTCCGGTAGTGTTGAAATTGTAGGTATTTGTTTCCGTCGCAGTTTATCAATTTAGTTCGCCTCAGCGTTATTTTGTTGGGGCCAGCAAGCTGCGTTGGTTGTTGTTGGAAGGAAAATGTCATGATTGTCATCCATTTTAGACTTGTTCATTGCGTCGTTTACTTTGTGTGGTCTGTTACTGGTGTCGACTCATGAAAGAAGCTATGCTATTAATAATTATTTTATAGTAAGAAAACTAAACAAAACTGTAACATGATGCAACCAATTTGTAGGTGTGTGTCTGCATATATATATATATATATATATATATATATATATATATATATATATATATATATATATATATAATATATAACAAAATATACTTTTACTTTTTGTCTAGGCAACTAATTAGTAACACGGTAGATAGTGTAAATAACCGTGGGAAAATGTGTGTTGTATTTTTCAACTTAAAGGATTCATTATTTTACTTTGTTTTATGTTGAGTGACTTCTGCAGTATACACCTGACAAGATGCAAAAAAAAAAAAACACACACACACACACACACCAAGTAATAAATTGTGCAACCTATTGTTTGTCTTTTATTTCAAAATAATTAGCACTCAGTTTGATTTAGATTTATATGCCTTATATTGTCCATGATTTAAAACTAGAGCCCTTGTTTCTGTAAGGATAGATAATGATAAAAGATTAATTGCAGAATATTTCATGGTTTTCATTGCTGGTATGTATGTGTAGAAAACAACCCCAGTTTCAATCTATAAAGTATTTAAATATGCACCATGTCAATACTTACTGTGTTTGAATTATATTCACCTTCCAAACGTTGGTTATGGGCAGGCAGTGTTACTTTTTTTTATGCATAAATTTTGCATTTATGTTATGACAGTTAGTCTTGTCTGTCAAAAGATAGAAGATCAGAATCTTCTAATGAGCATTAACAAATGGAAGCTAATATTTGCTGACAACTACATGAGTAAATAAAAGTTACAATCAACAATGCAGAAATGTAAAATGTAAACAACCGTTCAATACCGTGGGAATCTAATTACCGACAAAGGAGACTTCAAATGAAGTCATTATAGGTTAAATATTACAAAGAACTTGTGGCATAACAGGCAAATAAATGTAACAATTTTGAGAATATGACATGCATGTTTCCAGTGGCAACATGCAAATGTGAATCGTTGATCATTCTACAAACACAAAAGAAGAAAATTTAGGCTTTTAAACTTAAAATATTACATAAATAATTCTTAGAATGCCATTCATGAGAAAGACAAAATAAAATACAATTATTTTACAAAATCTAACAACAAAGAAAGCTGGCTCATCAACAGAAACTTGTCTCAGAAACTAAAACACTTTGCATCAAATGTCCCAGTGGATTAGAAAGGACACCAGTAGAAGACATAAGTCTTGGAAGACAAGGTAGAGTCCCACCAACACTAATGTGGACACAGAATATTCAAATCACTGTGGGCATGAATATGCATGAGGCTGCAGAATGTTCTCCAGGTGGCTTGATGATTGCATATATAGATAAAGACATACATGCACTTACATACTTGTTTATAAACATGCCTATATGCATATTAGAATTATATTATACCTACATATACTCATATACATATGTGTACTTTCATTCACATAAAATGTAATTTCATATACTGTATCTCAATTAAGTAAATGTGCTTTTTTTTGGGTGTGAGCATATATTAAGTATCAAACATGCATGCATGCACAAACACACTGACTTGGAGAAGAAAACCAGACAAGAATGATGGAGAAGAAAACCAGACAAGAATGATTTAGGAAAGATATGGAAGGAATTACCAAGCAAAGGAAATGAGGGTTCTGTGTGAAATGGTTGATGGTCTGTGCTTCATAAGGGGGAATAAAGGCAGAAGAAGAAATAGAAAACTGCAGCAGAAGAAGTATATAACTGCTGAAGATTACTGTATTGAAAAGATAGAACCATCAGAACACTACTGCCAAAATTGTGCAAATGAAAACAGGAATTTCAGGTGATATTGCAAATGCACATTCCATTTAAAAATAACCATCACATGTAGGATTTATGTTTGTACTAAGTGATAAGTCTGGTAGGCAACCATACAATGTTTAATGTATTTTCATGTTTCTTGCTAACGAAGTACATGAACAACGAAGCTACTAATACTTGACAGTAACTGCCTGGTATTTTAATGAGAAATCTCTAGTAAACACCATAAAGAATAACGATACCCATGCATAGGTGGTGGGTGCGACTAAAAAGTTAAAAGCACTTGTTCTTAAATTCCTCTGCGCTGATGACAGAGTAGTGGGTTAATTCCACACACCGGTCATTGGACTGAAACGTAGGCTTCTCCTTCAGAAAGCAATGGCAAACTACTGAACGTAAGATTGTCTAGAAAATAACCTGTGGTTAATCACAATGTCCCGCAGAAGACACACAACATTTTAACCAATGCATAACCTTCTCAGACAAGGGCAAACAATAGCAGATCCCTGCAAGTGGAGCTTCTGTATCACTAGGAAGTGTGTGGAATTTAACGGAAAATAAATCTGATATAAAACTTTGAATATATTTAACTCTAGCGTAAAATCAGTACTGCTGAATGGTGCAGGAACATTGAGAGCCACTAAAACAATTACAAACTACAGACATTCATGAACTGGTCTAGAAGGATAGAATGGTATGACAGAATAGCCAATGTGGAGTTCATGGACAGAACTAAAAACTAAACAATGCAGTGAATCAAGATGTGAGGATAGCTATTACTGGATAGGATACACATTGAAAAAAAACAAAAACTTAATGGTATAATTAGAAGTGCTTCCCCTGGAACCTGCATAGCAAAGGAATTTGAGGGGGATGTAAAACATACGGAGAAGAGAACTGGAGTCAG
The DNA here is from genome assembly GCA_014155875.1 of Cepaea nemoralis. Classification (NCBI taxonomy): domain Eukaryota; kingdom Metazoa; phylum Mollusca; class Gastropoda; order Stylommatophora; family Helicidae; genus Cepaea; species Cepaea nemoralis. Next base: position 257,587 of record JACEFZ010001578.1, read on the forward strand.
TGATGAATAATATAGGAGGGGGGGGGGGGCTTCCGGAAATGGCAATGTACGGGAAGACTTGTAGAAAATTGGCCGAGGACCTATAATATGCTCCATTAACGGATAAAAGGATTTAGATCTGATGGCCGTAGGGTGAAAATACTACAATTTCCTGGTAAACAGAAATAGCATCTGTGTAAACATACACATCTGTATAAACAGACACATGATCTAACTCTGCAAACAAAAACACATTGTTTATCTATGTAAATGAACACACGATTAATCTCTGTAAATAAACACATTATCTATCTCTATAAACGAACACATCGGTGTAAACGAACACATTATTTGTATAAATGAATACATTATCTCTGTAAATGAATACATTATCTCTGTCAATGAATACATTATCTCTGTAAACGAATACATTATATATCTCGGTAAACGAACACATCAGCTCTGTGTAAACGAACACATCAGCTCTGGGTAAACGAACACATCAGCTCTGTGTAAACGAACACATAAATTCTAAGCGAACACATCAACTATGTAAGCGAACACATCAACTATGTAAGCGAACACATCAACTATGTAAGCGAACGCATCAGCTCTGTATACGGACACAGGGCAATTAAAATCATGTTCATGACGGACGAGGGAAGAAACTAAAAATTATTTCGCAAATATATTTTTCAAGAGAAGCGCAATCTGATAAAAGATAATTGCCGTCACGGAAAACAGATTGGAGGAAAGAATGAATCACAAACCCAAAATATCTGAGGTTTTCGTAATGTATGTTGCTCGCCGCGAGGAGGCGGTGGTACAGGTAAATGTAATTCTAAAGCAAATTTGTTAGTGATTTGTGAAAAGATAGAACTTATGTACAGAGGTCGCGGTGTTGTATCTGTGGTGATCAGCTATGTTCCTGACCAATGAACCACGTAGTCACATACAGATATCTGTTAATAGGTATTGATTATCACTTATAGAAGTGAAGGAAAGAAAGTAATTTATGTACTTCTGTGAAAGCCAACCAATACCCTGAATTTAACTTGTCATATTATGGCAGTGACTGCAAAGGTTCCCAAGCAATTTATACGTTATAGTTGCGCCCGTTCAGAACAATAAATTCCATTAAGTGAACCCCCATTTTGTTTGGTTGTTGTTGCTTGGAATCAGCTTGCATCTGCGATCCCCCCCCCCCCCCCCTTTTTACATGAAAAGCATTATAATCTGCAGATCCTGCAGACTTCTGTAGTTTGACAACTAAGGTTGTTTTTGAATATACCTTTCTGAGCTGTATTTGGTAGTCTTGTAGCATACGTTCTGCAGTTTGAGGTGCCTGCCCTCGCATACTTATTGTCGCAAAACTGTTTTAAAAAAAAAGCGTTGTATACACGTGACAAGACGGTACTACATCACTGCTTTCTGTTAACACCAAATATTGGGCGGTGCTCACCAAACCCAACACCCTACAATGTGCCAGCAGCTTCTGACGGAGGAGCGCACAAGCCTTACCTGCAACCCAAAGACTAAATGTTGTGGCAGGGCAGACCAGGCCCTAAGCCTTTTGTCGGATACTAGTCTAGGATGGAAGCTTCGACAGGTGGACAGTTAGAGCATTGCTTTATTGGTGCGAACTTCTGCAACCTGTCCTATTCCAAGCGTATTGTGTTACCTTTCCTCTGAAGTAAACTAGGCAGGTCAAGAGAGGGATCATGCTGTATTGGCAACACATAGTCTCTAAACTCTGCCCAAGATGTGTGATATAGAGAGGTATAACTCCATTTTACAAACTATCGTCTGTCAAGACGGCAAGGTGCCATTCATGCATTTGACTATTAAGTCATTTGTTAGAGGTTCTGAGTCTGTTCTGGTAAGCTATTGAACTGTCCACTACTTAATAATTGCACAGAGAAACCACTGAAACACTATAGTATTACCACTAGTATTACCACATTCAGGACAATGCTCACTGAGTGATGTGATTATCTACACAGATGGTTCGGTGTCAAGAGGTGAGAGAAGTGGCTGGGGGTTCATAGCCAAAGCTAATGGTCGATGTTTGGGGCAGAAGAGCCGGGCATATGATACCACAACATCCAGCTTAAGAATGGAAGTGGAGGCAGTCACTGCGGCTCTCCGCTGGATGGAGAATCCGACACACACACACACACATCGTGATTGTAACTGACTCAGAAAGCATGCTGACGAGGGGGTGAGGACGGGCAGACTTCGTGCGGAGTGGCTTGCTTCGCTTCGGAGGTCAGGGGTGACAAGTATCGCCTGAATCTTTTTTCCGGGGCATGCCGGTGTGCTGGGAAATGAACAGGCGGACAGATTGGCTGGCTCTGCAGAACTTGGTGGAGTATTGATACATGACAAGGCAGACGTGGTTGCAGCCTTGTGGGAGCACGTGCACACCTCGGCGGAGCAAATGGATTACCATGGTCTGGCAAGAATGAGACAACGAGGAGTGACGAAGGGATCTGGCCGACGCTCAACGCTCAGAGGAAAGGCGAGACGGACTTATAATCAGATTGCTACTGGTACTATTAGTGTTGGAACTCTTTGCTGGCTGCTGAGGATTGGGATGGAGCACTTATGGGAATGCCCCGAATGCTGTGATGTCGATTCCTAAATCAATCAATCAATCATGTTGGACGTTGAGTGCCGACTTTTGAATACCAAAGCCGTATATCCAAGATATAATACACTTACAAATTAAATAGGGATGGGGGAGGCGGGGGTCTTGTATCTTGAACTGTGAACTGATTTGCATCGCCAACAACGTAGCTATGTCCACGAAACGTGATCTGGGGATTTTAATGGGTGAAACATTTTAGGAACTGGTTTCTTGGAGATATTTATTTGGAGTATAGAAGCCACGCGGGTAATAAACATGAAACGATAGTTGGCGGTATCCTGGATTGAAAAAAACAAAACAACCTCTAGCTTATTTGGCTGTATTTGAGGGAGCGGAGATATCAGCGCCTCGTCTTAAGCCACATGGCGAGAAGAGGACAACTGTAACACGTTTTAGCAACTAGTAAGATTAATGGAAGGAAGAGATGATAGAAGAATTGTTTTGCCTGAGTTAGAGGGGATGTTTCTAATAAGTATGTTTACATAATAATAATAAGTGGTGTTTTTAAAAGCAAATAAATATAGAAGTCTTACAGGAGGGGAAATGAAAATAGAGCTGATGCAGATATTCAAAAAAGATTAGTCAGTTGCCATATTAGAAAGACATGCCACTAGTATTAAAACTATACCGGAGAGAAACGTCAAAGATATGCCAGCAAGAGGTAGACAGACATATAAGAGATAAATGGACAGCAGCCTTTCATAGTGTATACCCAAAGCATGAGTAGAAAGGCATTGCATCCAACATTCATTGTGGAGACGGTGCATGATTGATTGATATTCTGTGCTATTGTAGCGTTAGATTAGTTAATTGTGTGTCCTTTAAAAACATTGCAATCAACCTCACCATTTATTGGCTGTTTGTGATTAACAAGGCAATATTTGTTCAGTAGTTTGCCATAGGTTTGTGAACGACCGACGCGTCATACTATCAAAATTAACAACAAAGCGGCCTGCTTCCAAATAGCTCGCTGCTGGTTTCGAAACCTCTACTCGGTATGACGAAACATTTTATCAACGCAGTGCTCCAAAGTCCAACTCCAGAGGTGGTAGGATTTTCATTTCCTACTGTTGAGTCTGTATGATAATCGACCCGATTTTGTATAATAAGTATAAGATTTCCACTGCAAGTAGAGGCGGTGGTCATAATATTGTCCGTACAAATGTATCCATGCATGCCAGATGACGAATTCCAAATGACATATACCATGGACAGCGGGCAAACGGTATTAGTAAACCCGAACGTCTACAGCAACAATTAAACAGTACTCTCTAACGCAGTGGTTCTCAACCTTTTTTTTGGCCCATCAACCCCTTCACGACAAATAGCCGAGAAACATTGGGAATATAAAAGAGATCTCCATAACATTTTTGTGGATTTTAAAAAGGCTTATGATAGAGTCCATAGGAATAGTCTATGGAATGTTATGCAGGAATTTGGAATACCAAGGAAGTTAATTAACATGACCAAACTATGCATGGAAGATACTTATAATATAGTAACATATAAAGGCAGGAAATCAGACCCCTTCCAAATAACATCTGGCTTGAAACAGGGTGATGCACTATCGCCGCTACTCTTCAATCTGGCTCTAGAGAAAGTTGTAAGGAAGGTAAAGGAGGAATGTGATATTGGAGGAACATCCAAGCTGCTTGGTTATGCAGATGATATAGATATTATAGGGCAAAGTGAACAAAAGACATTAGAAATATTGACTCACTTAAAGGAAAAATCCCAACAGATGGGGCTGGTTATCAACCAAGATAAGACAGAATATATGGTAATTTCAAGAGACGGAATGGCTAAAAACTCTGGCCACATACAAATAGATAATATGACCATTAAAAGAACGGAAACATACAAATACCTGGGTACAATCTTCAACTGCTCCAACATCATAAGGGAAGAAATACAAGCTAGAATCAACTCTGGAAATAAGATATACTATGCACTACAACATCTACTAAAATCAAAGGCGCTATCTCGTAACACCAAAATCACAATATACAAAACACTGATCAGACCAGTTGTGCTGTATGGCTCTGAAACCTGGAGTACAACGAAAGGAGACGAAGCCTTGTTACAAACCTTTGAGAACAAAATTTTAAGACGCATCTTTGGACCCATTAGGGATACACAAAGTGGAGAGTGGAAAAGAAGAAGTAACAAAGACATTTATGATTTGTTTAAGTCCCCGCTAATCACTGGTATCATGAAGGCTAATAGACTACAATGGCTGGGGCATATAGAAAGAATGGAAGATAATAGGGAAACAAAACTCGCTTACACTCAGGAAATAAATGACCGTAGACCCCGAGGTAGACCAAGAAGGCGGTGGAGAGATAATATACATACAGACCTACAAGCACTTGGAATCAACGACTGGCAAGAGAAGGTCCACCAGAGAGACGAATGGAGACAGATTGTATTTGCAGCAAAGAACCTCAATGGCTCGGAACGCTGAAGAAGAAGAAGAAGATCAACCCCTTCACCATATGTTCAGAATGTCACCCCCACCCCCCCCCCCCCCCCCTCTTTCGTATTTTCTCCCTATAATTCCCCCCCCCCCCCAACAGAGTATATGTAAAAATGGAAGATAAATTAATTAACACATACTAGAACAAGTGTATACGTCTACATAAAACGTGATTTGCGGGTCTACTTACGTTATAAAACGAATTTCAGAAGGGCGAGAAGTACAGAACCGTAAAGTATGGAAGGGAAAAACAATATCAAGTAATCGTTTTTTTTATTAACGCGAGCTTGAAATAATCGTAATTCCCCCCCCCCCCCCCCCCTGGAAACCCTACAATTCCTCATTCCCCCCCCCCACCTACCAGTTGAGAACCACTGCTCTAGCGAGACAAGAAAGTGTTGAGCATGGACAAGGAAACATCAAGCCTGTCACATATCCCCAAATACTTACCTTAATAATATACACACGGGAGTATTTGTCCTAAAATCTTAATGGATAGTCACACTTTCCGCCAAACTACAGTTGTCCAACTGATTGTGGTTTTTTTTGTTTTTGTTTTTGCGCTCGCTTGCTCGCTTTCAACTTAAGCATAGTCCACACACACTACTTCAGAGGTACTTGTAATTAACGTCCCCTAGTCAAGGACCAAAGGTCAATATTTTAGTCCAACTGTCCGGTGTAGGGGTTGAACCCCTTATCTCGGCATCAGCACACCGGATGTTTCAGTTCTTATCCATATGGCTATGCTGACCTACTACTGATTGTCGATAAATTCACAGGTCTTGATTGGACCTGATAGACATTATCTAGTTGTGTGTCCCTTACGGTACGTCGCATTTAACCCCCGCACGTATTGGCTGTTAGATTATTTGAGCAGTTTAATGTTCTATAGTGTTGAGTACTGTTTAATTGTTCCTGTAGACCAGTGGTTCTCAACCGGTGGGGAATTCCCCCCTAGGGGGGAATTTGAGGGTTTCCAGGGGAGGAATTAAGATAATTTCAAGATCACATTAATAAAAGAATCCGATTACTTGATATTGTTTTTCCCTCCATACTTTATGATTCTGTACTTCTCGCCTTCTGAAATTAGTTTTATAACGTAAGTAGACCCGCAAATCACGTTTTATGTAGACGTCTAGACTTGTTCTAGTATGTGTTATTAAATTTAGCTTACTTGTTTACACATAATCTGTAGAGGCGAAAAAAATGGGGAGGGGGGATTTATAGGGAGGAAATACGAAAAGGGGGGGGGGGGGAATGACATTCTGAACATATGGTTAAGGGAGGCATGGGCCAAAAAAGGTTGAGAACCCTGTTCTAAAGCATAGATTTAAACTGTTTAGTGTGCTTTGCTTCATCGTTATACTGTCGGTCCCTGCCCCACCTCCCCCACAACGGCCAACTCCCACCAACCTCCATAGAAAAAATACTTGCTTCCATTTTCTTCTTCTTCTTTCGTTCGCTTGAAATATGTCTATAACTGCAGTGCTGTCTCTTGTACTTGCTTCCAAAAGAACATATTTTTTAAAGTCGCGTATTTTTCAAAGCGCCAAGAAATTGGCAGGTAAACCAATGGTTTCATTTTAAATTAGATGCGTTATCGTTAAAAATGAAACGAACGCTAAGACTGTGTCAATACATTCAGTAGCTATAGACCTAATCATAATAGATTTAAAAAAAAAGGCACATCGTGTACTTCAACAGATTTTAACAGCACTGTGTGCTAGCATTCATTACTTCACTGGGAAAAAGTAGATAACTTATTCTATTAGCATAAAAAGTGTCCTCTCCTTCGCCCTCCTCTGTCTGTCTGTCTGTCTGTCTGTCTGTCTGTCTGTCTGTCTGTCTGTCGGTCTCTGCCCTCTCTCTCTCTCTCTCTCTCTCTCTCTCTCTCTCTCTCTCTCTCTCTCTCTCTCTCTCTCTCTCTCTCTCTCTCTCTCTCTCTCTCTCTCTCCGGTTTCTTCTTTCTTCAAAGTTTCTCGGTCCCAGCCAGTATGCTTCTGGCATCTACGCACCACTATAGTGAACTAAAAAAGACAGTGAACTTGATGCAAGAGACAACATTACCGATATAGGCAATTTATTTGAAGTAAAGGAAAGAAGAAGAGGCATACCCGCCTCCAAATGGAGAAGGAAAAGCGGCATGAAAGGAGATTGTTCTCCCACATGTGGTAATATTGCAACTTAGTACTTGTGAAAGTGTCTGATTTTGCAGCCCCTACATAAGTATCTGCCATGATATAGATAATACGTATCCTTTCATTGATAGTGGAAATAATAAAGTAAGTAAACACGTAAAGACCCATTTCATCGCCTTAAGTATCAGTTAATTAGGCAATAGATCATCCTCATTGCACATGGAACTGTTAGTTCGTAAGTGTTCAGATTGCCTCTTCAGTACCTCCCTCTGCGAATGACGACACGTTTTGTGTTTGCGCATGGCGCCTTTATCTAGCCACACTTTGATGGACTTAGTGTTCTTGAACTCTGGCTTCAGTTTATATTTATATTAGGTATATGATGCTTGTTCCACATTTTTACAGAACAGTCAATACTAGATGGGTGATGTAGTCGACCTGGGAGCCCCGGTCAGTTTTAACAAAAATCTAGAAAGAATACTTTTTCTTTAAAAGAATTACTGACATTCATTAATTGTAGCGCTAAGCCTACAAGCCTTGATAATTAAGATCTCACGGGAAATTATACACAAACCACAGGAAAGGTATACATTCATGTCACATTAAACAGCAGCGCATTCTTCACACCATGTCGACCCCTCGCTGTTTTATTCTTATTCTCGTTGCTTCCTCGGCCTGTCCCTCTCAGTTTATTCTGCGTGGTAATGAGGAAATATCGGGTTACCATGGTGGATTAATTGTATCTGGAAATAGAACATAAGAGATTATAGAGATTGCATGTGAATATAGAACATTATGGTATTTTTGTGGAAATAGAGTAAAATAGATTGTTCACAGAAATAGAACATTATGTGTGTATGTGTGTGTCAGGAACAGAACTGCGAAATGTTCTCCACTTTCATTGACCTTCCCAAGGCTTTTAATACAGTCAGCAGAGAAGGACTCTGGAAGATTATGGCAAAATATGGCTGTCCACGAAAGTTTGCCAAAATAGTGCGGCTATTTCATGATGACATGCAGGCAAGAGTGCAGGAAAATGGTGAACTGTCTAAGCCCATTCCTGTCACCATTGGAGTGAAACAAGGATGTGTCCTGGCACCAACACTGTTCAGCCTCATGTTTTCAGCTATGTTGACGAATGCCTTCGAGAACAATGACATTGGAATAGACATCAACTACCGCATGGATGGAAAGTTATTTAATCTCAGAAGGCTGAAAGCTAAAACCAAAACTGACAGCAACACCGTCAGAGAGCTCATGTTTGCTGATGATGCCAACTCAGAGGCAGACATGCAACATAATGTTTCAGCTTTCTCACATGCCTGTGCCAACTTTGGGCTCAATATCAACTTGGAGAAGACTGTAGTTATGTACCAGCCAGCTCCAGGGAATAATCACACTGCCGAATATAAAAGTGAATGGTCATAGTCTAAGTGTTGTGGACACATTCACCTATCTTGGCAGCTCTGTGCCACAAGCTGCCACAATTGATGATGAAGTGAATGCAAGAATCTCCAAGGCCAGCGCGGCCTTTGGCAGACTGTACAAGAATGTATGGGACAGAAATGGAATAAGCCTGCAAAAAAAGCTGAAAGTCTACAAAGCAGTTGTATTATCCACACTGCTATATGCTTGTGAAACCTGGACTGTTTATCAGCGACACGCTAGGAAATTAAACCACTCCCACACAGTCTGTCTTAGGAAGTTACTGAAGATTAAATGGCAAGACAAGATCCCAGACACTGAAGTCCTAGAAAGAGCGTCCATGCCCAGTATCCACACTCTACTAATGAAGAATCAGATTCACTGGGCTGATCACTTGACTCGCATGCCAGATCACAGGCTCCCTAAACGAATTTTTTACGGCGAGTCGCGTTGTGGTAAACGCTCTCAAGGCGGCCAGAGGAAGCGCTTTAAAGACACTCTGAAAATCTCACTGAATGCTTTTGGAATTCATCATGACACCTCTGGGAGACTGCAGCCAGAGACTGAAATTCGTGGCGTGCATCATTACGCAAGAGTGCCGTCACTTGTGAGGTAACCAGGACTGCAAGAGCTGTGAAGAAAAGACAGAACAGAAAAACCACTGCAGAAAATCCTCCTCCAGAAACGACAAGCATTCTTTGTCCACATTGTCAAAGAACATTTCGAGCCAAAATAGGCCATATCAGCCATCTTAGAACTCACGGCTCCATACTTTCAACTCCACACTTTCAACTCCACTGGATGAAATGAATGGTCATCATCATACATATCATATATATATATGTGTGTGTGTGTGTGTGTGTGTGTAAGCCGACTCCGTGGTGAAGGTGTTATGGACACGGTTCATGTCCCAGCACACCCGCATTCGAAACACAGCTTAGCGCGATTTGGCAGCAGACCGCGTTACGTTAGTTTTTTTTAACGAATTGGTATGGGTGCTGGTCGTACAGGAAGCAATGGCAAACTACTGAACGTAAATTTGCCAAGAGATCACATCACAACAGCAAAAAATGCTGGTGTTTACTGCAAAATCCTGTAAAGGATATGCAGCTAACATATATATATATATATATATATATATATATATATACTATATATATATATATATATATATATATATATATATATGTGACGAGTTCACCTTGGGTAGCGAGAGTGAACCACACCCTAGGTGTCTCTGGCACTCCCGTGTATTCTAGCCCCAGGGGTTGGATGAGCAGATACACCTTTTTCCTCTGTGGTTGATCTCATATTAGTTAATTACGTCTACAAGCCCTCCAGATTCTAGACCCCCACTAACTACCTACACCTGTGGAACAATGAACACTGAGGCATCGTCCGAGACCACACTCAATCATTATACAAAGAGCAAGTCAACTTACATAAAGTTTATTCTACCCTTGAGAATATAGAACTGAAATGAACATCCTGATAGAAGAATCTATTTACACAAATAGAAGATAGAGTAGAGATAGACTCAGAGATGTAGGTATCTTCATCGAGTTGAGAAGTAGATTGGATGCAGATGTCCCGTCCAGTCGGTCCGCCACTCACCCGGCTTCCTTCCAGTGAGATGACTAGAACCTGGGAGACCACTCTGTCTCCAGAGCGTGGATCCACAACACTAGAGTCACTGCTGAACCACACTTCACTGGACCAACTGCATCTATATCACTCCCACGGAGTCACTGTTAATACACTTCTTGAACAATACCAGTTGGAAGACAATCTTCCTGGACTTGACTCCAAGTAGTCGTTACTTCGATGAACTAAACGAATCACTGACCAAGCTAATGGTCTGTCACTCATCACACAGTCTTACTGCAGAACCGCTATGGTATTGACCAATTTAATGGTCCCTTTATCACAGCACCGGAACATGAATGGAAAAGTGTCACGGACCAATTCAATGGTCTCCTACAGTCACACTGCTTGTAGAATCAGATATGGCTACTAAACTGTTACTGAGTTCTTGGATAACACAGTTGATAATCTTGATACTGCAACAGTACATTAATAGAATCAGACAACTATTTCACAGCAACAATTCAGGTTGGACTATAATCCCATAGTCCCTTCCACCGGGTTACCTAGACACATGTCACTACTTGGTGAAGTTCTTCTCAAGACCTGCCACTAGAGCTGTCCAAAGAACCATTCAAGTGTCTGAAAATCAGTTACTTCTGCGTTTAGGCAGAACCCCCGTCAAACTAGACGGACCGGTGTTCCCTGTCGTTGAGCATGATTACTCAACATGCTGAACTGTTCATAGCAAAACAGAGTGTCGTCTATTTATCAGAACAATCACAAACCAACACTTCTCACACGGGCACCTTCAGGGTGGTTGTATGTCTTGAAGCAACCTTCACTCATGGTGAATCAACATTGGGTACCTGATGTGGTTGAGTCTGGCGTGATAAGTAAAGAACTGAACCTTCGCTCTGTCACACGAAGTGGTTTCCTGCCAACAACCTTATAGTTGACTGGTTCCTCAACAGGCAAACTCCTGAAAAGGAAGAGCGACCGGTGAGAGTATACTGGCCCAAACATAAGTCCACATGCATCCTACCAATAACTACTCAACTCTCAGTTCATGCTACTTAGTTATGTATATAACTAAAGCATTATCTCTATATGGAGAGTAGTATAGCATGGGGTTGCAAATGTCAGCTGGCCTCACAGAACAGCCCGTCAAACAGAGCAAGAAATCAGAATGACGAGTCTGATCTTTGGTCTCACCTCTCCTAATCATCTACCAGTCGTCGCTAACGTCAGTAGTGATACAAGGCTGTTATTATAGTTCTAAGTTAAAACGAACTAAACATAGGTAAAGAGTCCCTAGACTCGGTCCTAACATCATCAATGTACATTAAGAAACATAAGCTGGATCAATATCCCATCCCTCGGGATATAGGAATAGGACATGATCACATCCACTATATACACAAGCCTGTTTTGCTGGTGGGACCACCTGCCCCTGCCCTAGCAAACTCTTCTTATCAGACTCTGCCTTAGAGTCAAGAAGCCTTCTTGAGAATACATGTTCCCCACATGTTCCAAGGGTAATCTTCCAGTTCTGTCCTCCCAAGTGGGTTAGCCTTGGCATGGATGGAACTTCATCGTTGGCTTGGCCTACCAACACATACTTTCATAACTTGCTTTCACATCCCCCATATTCTATATTTCCCCAGTCTCATACAGCCTCCTAGCATCCTTCCATACTTCCAGCACCTGAGCATTCACTCGCACTAGCGCCAGTACGAAAGAGACAGGATAGCTGAGACAAGATTTCAGAACGCACATTTATATCGCGACGGCACGCAGTGTTATCTCGCGACGACCTATTCGGCGTTCGGACTTACTCCAGGAAGTATCACATGCACATGATCTAATATATATGCACACAATGTCCCATCATATATATATATTATATATATATATATATAAATATAGCACCAAAGCAACTTACCTTGACACAGAAATCCGCTGTTTCCACACAATGAATTCACTATTAAGTTATTACACCATAGTTACATCATTCCTGGTGGCACAGAACTAAGTTTCTTCCTTTACTTTAGTAACTAAGCACAATTTTGTCTGAACTCCACCTACCAACTTACCTGGTTTTATAACCGATCTTCGGGCTTCAGCAACTGACTGAACTATCTAGGTTTCCATCCAGCACAAGTAACTAGGTTTTATTCTAACACAGCAACCTAATAGATGTAACGATTGTCAAAATATGGTACACATATTTGGAACCCAAATCGCCTACAACACAATACGGCGTTTCTAACAGCTGTTTCGCGAGCACACGATAAACAAACACGATTCGCCATCAACTGCGTTATCGATCGGTTTGCTAATTAGTATGCAAGGACATCCGCATAGGTAATGAGGTTAGAACAATGGCGTGTGGAACACACGTACAAAGTTAAATGATTTAAACAATTATCTACCTGTATTGGACAACCAGACCTCCAGACAGCTCCGAACTGTTTCAAGGGCTTCTCATCTTCCTTGATCTTACAGTCAGCCGAATAATGGTTGAGGGGAGACGCACACAAAACGGCTCACATTCGGCCTGCGTCTATTCTGTGGCAACGACAGTAAGTGAATGACTGATTTAGCCACATTCCCGCTTCGTGCCAACTCAATGCGCACTAGAAGCGAGTGCTTCTCGAGAAAAGATACTTTCTCGGGAAAACCGTCTTTCCCCGCCTAGAGTTTCTAGATCTCTCTGCACGAGAATTTAGAGCGATACCCAGCATCACGGGTTACTCGAATTTCGGTGTTTCGAGAATATTCTAGATCGTAAGTCCTTCATCGGCTTCCCTCAGGCTATTCTTAGCTGGGAAAGTCCCCGATGACGCGCCAAAATAGTGCGGAATCCTGACGACCCAAGACAGATAATCGCGTTTCGTCACAATATATATATATAAAGTTAGTTGCATATCCTTTACAAGACATCACTGTCAACACCAGCATCTTTCAGCTGTATGTTGATTTCTTGGCAAGATTATGCTCAGTAGTTTGCCATTGCTTTCTGAGCGGCCGGCTCACATACCCCGTAAGTTACCGATGAGATTCGAACCACTGCTGATTCTCACCGTCATCACGTTACCCACGAAAGTATACGAGATTACGGAGAAAAGTCGTAACCTCTAAGCCACGAAGCCGGCATATATATATATATATATATATATATATATATATATATATATATATATATATATATATATATATATATATATATATATATATATATAATGTGTTCAAATCCCCCCTCCACGAAGTTTTGTTTTAAAAACTTAAACATTAACTCAGTGGGCAATGAGATCAATATCACTTGCCGACCGGCTTTATTTCCCAAGAAATGTCTTGGTACCAATGTTAGGTTGAATCGGCGCGAGAGACCTGGTCAGTTTAAAAAAAAAATCCACCCTGATGCGGATTCGGACTCATGACCTTCGGCGGACGTCTGGCCACTACGTTACTTTTTACCCCTGTAGACAGAAGTAAAAATATGAATACAATTTGATGGAACTACGGTAAAGCTGTGAAAATGTAAACAATGTAAAATAACACAAAGTAGTGCAGCTTTACATAACATAATTACGACACATACAGGACATTGCAGCTACAAGCCTTCATCAGCAAACAAATACATACACAAAACACAACATTAGTCACTGAGAAAACCCGCCGGTAACTACATTAAGACGTAACGACGGGGTGAGAAGGTCTGTTTCTGTTATGTAAAGCTGCATTACTTTGTGTTATTTTATATTGTGTACACAGAAGTGAAGCATAATAAATCGTACAACAGAACATTGTATGGGGAACTAGAAGATAACAGGCTGGATAGAAAACAACAGCTAGACATTGTTAGAAGGGCGTGTGATTTAGTGTACTGTCTATGAACTTTGGTTGACTTACTAACCGTCTCATTAATCATATTGTGTGTCGGTGAATGTTATACTCGCACATTGCTTCGAATTAAGTATGCAGATAAGCGTTTTAGGCACGTTTAGCCATTTGTTAGATTCAGTAATTTGTAATTATTACATAAATATTCGTTTGGTTTATAACTGGCTCCAGTATCCTACCATAGATCACACAAAGAGAGCCTGAATATAGTGCACCAAATCCGTAGCGCCGTCAAGATTAAGATGTTTGATGTTTTGTTTAGTCGTCTAGTTTAGTATAGTCGTTGGATCAACATCACGGCACACGGTTTAACCCATAAGTGCTCCGTTTTCCTCCTAACTCAAACCTGAGTCTGGAGAAACTCAGCTCAATGTTGCACCGACGAGGATCCTGATTGATGTTTTGTATATCAGAAAACACACATACTGTAAATAATCTATTGAAGGTTGGTTTTCTAGGTGTTAAATTTAGGCGGGGTAGTGGTCTATATTTTCTTGTATTCTCTTCCGTATTTTCTCCATAATCCCGTATATTCTCGTGAGTAACGTAACCTGCGCGAGAATCGGTAGCGGTTCTCGCCGCGTTGGTAGCTTAGGGGGGATGTGAGCCGGTCGCTCAGAAAGCAGTCGTAAACTACTGAGCGTAATCTGCCTAGTACATCAATAACAGCTGAAAAATGCTGATGTTGACTGCAACGTCCTGTAAGGGATATGCAAACAAAAAGTGGTCTATATGACCTAGCGACAGTGTAGCCTAGATGTATGACGATCGCTACTGGCTCAGAAGGCCGGGTACCACTTGTATAAAATAAGAAACATGAGTATGGTGTACTCACCCCCACATCCTGGAGTACTGGATCGGACGTCTATCCTTTTCGGATACAGGCGAAAAATTAGGAGGATCTGTATCCACGGTAAACATGTATCTGCAGATGGTAATCTAAATGTTAATTTGGTAATATATCGGTCGATGAAGAAACTATAACGTCTATGGGTGCCGTATTTAAGCCATATGCCGTGAGCTCAAAAGGTCATAGGTTTGATTTTCTGACCCGGTCATTCGGTTCTTGAGTGCAGGTTTTGAGGAGGTCTGCGGAGTTCGTGCTCCGTGTGACGCTTTCAGTAGGCGCTTAGCTGCGCTACGGAGAGAGACAGAGCTACATGTGATAAAATATGGTAGTTGCATATCCTTTACAGGACGTCACAGTCAACACCAACATTTTTTGCTGTTGTGATCTCTTGGCAAGTTTATGTTCAGTAGCTTGCCATTGCTTTCTGAACGACCGGCACCTATACCATTTTGTAAAAATATCCAACGTAAGACGGCCTGCTGCCAAATCACCCACATCTGTGTTTCGAACGCGTGTTATGCAGGATTACGAACTGCGTCCGTGACGACTTCGCCACGGAGCGGGCAGATGGGATAAAACCGATTGCAGTTAAGTGAATCAACTTGCCTGTTAATCCCCTTTTTATGTGGCCATCAGTACCTGCAAATTTGGTTTCCCACGTGATTTGGCGGTATATATTTGTTTATTTTAGTTGTACATTAACCGAAAATGATCTTCAGCTGTGCTTTTAGAAATGTTTATTGCTAGCGCGTTTGGTGATGATGGTGATTTAAATGGTCTCGTAAATGTCTTTTCATAGAGTGTATTTCTGTGCCGCGGATTACATCGTTGTGGATGGATTCTTTTCTAAGTGTCACTTGTATTCTTGCTTGGATATAATCCGAGGATCGACTTCCCCACATGGACAACCACGGGGATTATTCGCCGCATGAAAGGCCAAGGCTGCTGGATGCTGCATCCGGTAGCAGTAGCGGGAGTGGCAGCAGTGGCGGCGGCCATCCGTCATCAGTTAGTGAGTTCGTCTCCCGAACTGGCACACCGACCACCATGACAACGCTGGCTCAGTATCATAGTCGGTACGGGTTGCCGTCAGCAGTTCCTGGTAAGTCTATTGCTGTCGTCCTTATTTGTTTTATATGTTTTTACGTGGTAGGCAAAACACATACATGTCATGTTTCCATCATGTGTTGAATCGTTTCTGTCCTCCACATTTGTTACTTTCATCTTCGTCACCTTCATCATGCGCCTTGTCGATAAGCACAGGTGGTAATGGTTCGCCATCGCTCACGAACATAAGATTCTCGTATTAGATCAGTGTTCTTATTCCGACTGTGTAATGCGACCAGCAGGAATGAACTATTCTGCATGTTTAACAACGTCCTAATAATGTGAGGGTTTGCTCATTTATTCACCAATCGACCAGTGACTAATCACACCAAGCCGAATATCAAAGTGAATAGTCATAGACTAAGTATTGTGGACAAATTCACATACCTTGGCAGCACTGTGTCACAAGCTGCCACAATTGACGACGAAGTGAATGCAACAATCTCCAAGCGGCCTTTGGCAGACTGTACAGAAATGTATGGGACAACAATGGAATAAGCCTGCAAACAAAGCTGAAAGTCTATAAAGCAGTCGTATTATCTGCACTGCTCTATGCTTAAGAAACCTGGACTGTTTACCAGCGACACGCCAGGAAACTAAACCACTTCCACAGTCTGCCTTAGGAAGCTATTGAAGATCAAATGGTAAGAAGATCCCAGACACTAAAGTCTTAGAGAGAACGTCCATGCCCAATATCCACACTCTACTAATAAAGAATCAGATTTGCTGGGTTGGTCACCTGACTCGCTTGCCAGATCACAGGCTCCCTGAACGAATTTTTTTTACGGAGAGCTGCATTGTGGTGAACGCTGCCAACGCGGCCTGAGGAAACGCTTTAAAGACACTGAAGATATCGCTCAAAGCTTTTGGAATTCATCACAACACACGGGAGACTGCTGCTAAAAACTAAATTCATGGCGTACCTCATTACGCAAGGGTGTAGTCACTTGCTAATCAAACAGGACTGCAAGAGCTGCAGGGAAAAAAAGACTGGGAAAAAGAAACACACCCCAGGAGACCCACCTCCTGGAACGTCAAGCATTCTTTGCCCACATTGTTAAAGAAAATTTCGAGCCAAAATAAGCCTTACCAGCAATCTTAGAACTCACGGCTCCAAACTTTCAACCCCACTGGATGAAATGAATGGTCATCATCATACTTGATTGACAAATATCACCAATCGACCTTCTCTAGTGTCCAGTTGTTCAACTGCACTTGACAAGGATCACAATAGACCCTTGGTCTGACTGTGGCCTTGCATTCGGAGTATGAATATACTTTTGGCCAGAGTGTCTTCCTCATGGCTTCCGCACCAGCAGTTCTTCTTCTTCTTCTTCTTCTTCTTCTTCTTCTTCTTCTTCTTCTTCTTCTTCTTCTTCTTCTTCTTCTTCTCTTCTTCTTCTTCTTCTTCTTCTTCTTCTTCCTTCTTCTTCTCTTCTTCTTCTTCTTCTTCTTCTTCTTCTTCTTCTTCTTCTTCTTCTTCTTCTTCTTCTTCTTCTTCTTCTTCTTCTTCTTCTTCTTCTTCTTCTTCTTCTTCAGCGTTCACCATTGAGGTTCTTTGCTGCAGATACAATCCGTCTCCATTCGTCTCTCTGGTGGACCTTCTTTTGCCAGTCATTGATTCCAAGTGCTTGTAGGTCTGTATATGTATTATCTCTCCACCGCCTTCTTGGTCTACCTCGGGGTCTACGGTCATTTATTTCCTGAGTGTAAGCGAGTTTTGTTTCCCTATTATCTTCCATTCTTTCTATATGCCCCAGCCATTGTAGTCTATTAGCCTTCATGATACCAGTGATTAGCGGGGACTTAAACAGATCATAAATGTCTTTGTTACTTCTTCTTTTCCACTCTCCACTTTGTGTATCCCTAATGGGTCCAAAGATGCGTCTTAAAATTTTGTTCTCAAAGGTTTGTAACAAGGCTTCGTCTCCTTTCGTTGTACTCCAGGTTTCAGAGCCATACAGCACAACTGGTCTGATCAGTGTTTTGTATATTGTGATTTTGGTGTTACGAGATAGCGCCTTTGATTTTAGTAGATGTTTTAGTGCATAGTATATCTTATTTCCAGAGTTGATTCTAGTTTGTATTTCTTCCCTTATTATGTTGGAGCAGTTGAAGATTGTACCCAGGTATTTGTATGTCTCCGTTCTTTTAATGGTCATATTATCTATTTGGCACCAGCAGTTAGGGCATTAAATACCAGTAGAATTATTAAACCAATAATACAACCACACTTGGCCAGTAACAAGTAGAACTTCCATAAATGTAGCAGCAATTAAAATTTAGGCTTCGGCAACATTTAACACAACGTCCATTTAACACAACGTCCGCGTCCGAGAATGTCGCCATATGTTCTCTCAACTATACCCGTTCGTAATATAATGAATATAAAGGCGAAAGTAGCCTTTAGCAAGATGAAAAACATTCTGACCAATAAAAAGATGTCAATTGAAACGAGCAAAAAGAGTGTTGAGGGGATACATAGAGCCTGTTCTTTTGTATGGATGTGAAACTTGGACAATGAGCAGTCAAGCTGAAAAGCATCTGATGGCTGCAGAAATGTGGTTTCTGAGGAAAATGCAAAGAATACCATGGACAGACAGAAAAACCAATGACCAAGTACTACAGGAGACAAATGAACATCGTAAACTGATTAGAGAAATTAGACGTAGACAGTCAAAAAATTTTGGACATGTTATGAGAAGAAATGGATTGGAGAACTTAGTGTCAACTGGCAAGATCGAAGGGAACAGACCAAGAGGAAGACCGAGAGGAAAATACCTGGATGGCTTGGCCACATGGCATGGACGAGACAGGAACACTGAGCTGATCCACGACACTGGTGATCGAGTGAAATGGCGAGTCATGACCGCCCACACTTTCCGGCATGGCACATGATTGATTGATTGAATATAATGAATCCTATAAACTTTGACAGTTAGAATACGATCTCGTGTCATGAGCCATGTTGGGATCACGTTAGTAAGCAAGGGCACCTCGTATTACCTACTTCTGTAGTCAAGTCTGTAATTATCTATGAACATTGGGGGAGGGGAAAGGGGGGGGGGGAGAAGAGAACTGTAAGACTTGTATGTCGTTAACTTTTTTCTCCCCCCCCCCCCCCCTGCGTGCGTGCGTGCGCTTGGGGGGGGGGGGGTGTCATTTTTTCTGGGAGTCGCTACATTCCTTTAAGTGGCCGTAGAACAAATATATCTCTTTTAGAACATCTATATCTATAAAACAGAGTGTATGTTTGTTTGTGGGTATTGGATGCGTTCGATAACGGTACATCCGATTGAGATGAAATTTTCTACACGTCTTCCTTTCATTCATTTGCAACCGACTATAATAATTTCTTAATGTAAAATCTTCGACTTATTTAATAACATTTACTTTTCCATTTTCATTATATAATGTCTATATAGCAGGGGGACTTCACTCTAGAAAAGTTATTTCAAGGGGCATAACTTTTAATAACATTTCTATATACTTTATAGTCATATTGTTGGACTTACTTGCACTATTGTTAAACTCTTTGTCTATAGTTATTTTCAGGCATATGAGTTATAATAAATAATGATATAATCTTTAAGGCATTTTCAAAGTTTTCATAAAAATAATGCATAATGCATAACATTGTAACCCATCTTTTTCTACAGTTTTCATTGAATGGTGTGTGGAAGGACATTCTTTTAAGTTACTGTGCGCCAAGAGCTGGGCGAAACCACGCCGGTCAGACAGATAGACAGACAGACAGTCGGGAACGGGAGAGCTTATATGACTACTTATATGAATTAAATTAGATGCTCCCCACCAGGGACTGGGTGAAGCCGGGCCGGGACAGACAGACAGATAGACAGACAGACAGTCGGGAACGGGAGAGCTTATATGACTACGTATATGAATTAAATTAGATGCTCCCCACCAGGGACTGGGTGAAGCCGGGCCGGGACAGACAGACAAACAGATAGTCGGGAACGGGAGAGCTTATATGACTACGTATATGAATTAAATTAGATGCTCCCCACCAGGGACTGGGTGAAGCCGGGCCCGGTCAGATAGACAGACAGACAGATAGTCGGGAACGGGAGAGCTTATATGACTACTTATATGAATTAAATGAGATGCTCCCCACCAGGGACTGGGTGAAGCCGGGCCGGGTCAGCCAGCCAGACAGACAAACAAGCAGACAGACAGACTGATAGATAGATAGATCCCCTCCAGGGCCTGGGCGAAGCCGGGCCGGGTCAGCTAGTGTCCACTAAAATGCTTCCTTAGCAACATGGTCATCCCTCAGCTTGCATAGAGCAATGTGAATATTGATCCTTTCCGTGGCAGCACGTTTTTACATTAAGGTAATGCACGTTTGAGTCTGAATTAGTTAGGATATCATTACATGATGAGTTACCTTGGATAGAATGAGATAAGCAATGGGCAGAACACATATTTCCATTAATCCCCTTCTGTGTACGTTTGTGAACCACACAGAACACCCACGTCTACGAGGGCGAGTCAATAAGTAAGTCACACATTTCTGTGGGATGGCAGGTAAATGTAGTTGGTGTTTTCTACAGATGTCATTAGGTGACAGCAACATCGAACTTTATATTCCCGTTCGTCAGGTGGCGCTAGGTGTCGCATTCGCATGCGCAGCGCATAAGCAAAATGGTGACTGTACTTACGGAGTGTACAACCAAAGAGCAACGTGCTTTTGTGTTTTTTTGTGTGTTTTGTGTGCGGGCAAAAGGACTGCCTGCAAAGGCCATTCATAAGGAAATGCTTCCTGTTTATGCTGACAAATGTTTGTCCCGTAAAGCGGTGCATAGCTTGAATCAAAGCGTGCTTCAATGCAATGGAAATATCCTTCTTCGCCTTGTGTCCAAAAATGCAAGGTTACGCCATCAGCACGGAAGGTTGTGCTGACAGTGCTCTGGGATTGTCAAGGAGTGCTTTTAACAAATTTCAAGAAGAAAGGTGACAATGTGAATTCTGAATCGTACTGTGAAGTTCTATGGATGATACATACAATTCGAAGAAAACGCCCAGGACTGCTGACTAGAGGAGTGTTGCTTCTTCATGACAATGCTAGACCTCAGACGGCTCGATTAACTCAGGAGAAAATTAACCAACTAAGGTGGGAAGTTCTGGAACATCCACCTGACAGCCCCGACTTAGCCTCTAGCGATTTCCACCTTTTTGGTCCACTGAAAAGCCATCCTGGCGGGAGACATTTCGCGAATGACGCCGAAGTTGAATGTGAAGTGAAAACGTGGTTTAGAAAACAGAGCACGCAGTTCTATGCAGCCGGTTTGGGAGGACTGATAAAACGATGGGATAAGTGCATCAATATTGGTGGAAATTATGTTGAGAAATAAAGGGACAATGTATGTATTAAAATAAACTATTTTCAAGTTATTATCAGATTTAGTTATTTTTCTACAGCCATTTGTGACTTACTTATTGACCCCCCCCCCCCCAACCGTATAATTCATTGTATTATTGTTTATGCACTTGGCATAACAGATATTTCTGCTTTTCTCCGTGTCATTGTGTATTTAATTGGGAGAACTATTATTTATTTCTACTATTTTGCGACGTTTGTAATGATCATGTTTACATTTTACATTAACTATTAACATTTGACCAAATGCCGTCTACTTTGTCACATTTAGGTGAACTATTCTAGTTCAGTTTTATATATGCTCATGTTTTGTTCAAATCACGGTTTTGCACAAGAATATCGTACATTTTAGAATTCTGAAGAATGGCAACGTGATATGAGGTATCAACGATATTAGTTATTGTTTGTCTCAGTGATACAAGAAAACTGACCCCAGAAGCTAACCCGAGAAAGTTGTGCCCCGTTTCTTTCATGGAAGCAACGGCATATTTTAGGCATAGAGGCAGTTCTCCGGCAGATAATGCCGTTGGGACGGAACATTTCTCTTGCTTTCGTTCCCAGACATTTCTTATAAATTTTGGAAAATTGTCTGACTGTGGCCGATAGGAAAAACAGCGCCCGCTCTTAAACTTCGGGTTCGCTGATGGTAGTGTGGGTGGTTTAACATCTACACGGGTATTAAGTTGGACTTACACTTTGGCTTCTCGTTCAAAAAGCACTGGCAAACCACGGGTCGTAAAATCGCCTAGATAATCAACCTTTGTTTGATCGCAAAGTCATTCAAAGCATGTTATTAGGCATGGGCCGACTACGTCTTATTCGGAAAAATAATCCTGTCTCTGCCGGGAAAGTCAACCATGACCACTATCTTGACAGGCACGCGCGTTGAGTAACATGTCACATGCTGCTCGTATTTTGAAAATGATATGCTAGAATTCAATGTGCCAACAGCTGTTACATGTTCCTGTTGTTTGGTGTATGTGGTCTCTGGTATTCACTTCTTTTACAGGTCTTCGATGGCAGTCAACACTATATTGCTCTTCTAGACGTTTGATAGATGTTTTGTAACACGTGTAGTTGCGAGCCCTCAACGTTGGTTTCCTTCATTAACTTTTAATATTCCCCAACACTAGAAAAGCTCTCGTTTGAGTCGCAAATATCAAACCCCACTTGCGATGACTCGTAGAGTAAAAGGAAGTTTTAATTTTGAAAACATTTTCTTTCATTTGTTTTTCCAAGATGTTCCCTCGGTAACCCCTCTATTGAACTCTTATTTTACGTTAACTTCTTGTATGATAATTATTTCTATACATGGCGCATGATTAAATCTGCTGTGTGATATTTTCATACGATGATAATGTTTAAGAGTCTATTATTTACACTATTTTGTTTGTATTTGAAGGCATACTGTTGTTATAAAGCAGTGGTTCTCAACCTTTTTTGGCCCGTGCCCCCCTTCACCATATTTTCAGAACGTCATCCCCCCCCCCCCCTTTCCTATCAAAAATTTGGCCTGTGCCCCCCTTCACCATATTTTCAGAACATCATCCCCCCCCCCCCCTTCATATTTCCTACCTAAAAATCCCCCACCCCTACACAGTATACGTAAAAAGGGAAGGTAAATATGTTAAAATAGGTCTAGACATCCACATAAAACGTGATTTGTGGGTCTACTTACTTTATAAAACGAATTTTAGAAGGATGAGACGTGCATAACTGTAAGGGGAAAAGGGAAAAGCAATATCAAGTAATCGGTTCTTGTATTAACGCGTCTTGAAATGATTATCATCCCCCCTCCCCTCCCCCTGGAAACCCTAAAATTCCCCCCTGGGGGGAATTCCCCGCCGGTTGAGAACCACTGTTGTAAAGGATTATAGATATAATGAAATATAATCAGGGAAGAAAAAAATTAAACAAAATTAGTCCCATAATAACCAGGGACGAATACTACTAACTTTGCGTTCCATATAAAAAAAAAGAACGACATCTTGAACCTGTCCAACGCTTATCATGTCGATCTGTTATATTTGTCTTGATCATAGTTGCATAGTTTAATAAAAGCATCCCTGCTAAAAAAAAATGTCGAAAAATCGCTCATTTCTAGAAGGATGGGTGGGAAGTTGTGGAATGGAGAGAGAGAGAGAGAGAGAGAGAGAGAGAGAGAGAGAGAGAGAGAGAGAGAGAGAGAGAGAGAGAGAGAGAGAGAGAGAGAGAGAGATTAATACAGAATGTAGTTGGCCAGGGATGCTGTGAACTCCAAAGATTGAATATGTCAGTATTACCAAGGTTGACTTTTGTCCAGTCCTATAATTGTTTGCGTATTCAAACAATCCAGACTAGATGTCAACGTAGGTTCTCATCGGAGTTATCTATGGGGTAGCCAAAGTACACGCTTTCCTTTAGCCAGGCAGCAACTTAATGTGGTGGTAATAAACTTCTCCTGCTTGCTTGTAGTTGGCAGACTCTCTGATGTCTGGCATGTCCTTTGATATCCAGGTCGTCTCCATTATTTTATGGCTGTACGGGCCAGTACTGTTTTTAAAAAAAAACATTCATTATACCAGCACATATGAACACGCAAACACCAGCATCATAATGTGCCATGCCGATGTCAAGATATACTAAACCTTATTTGTTGTTAGCACATAGGCAGTGCTTCTGAAGGAGAGAAATGCATTATTTGATATGTTGCCAGTAATTCATTGCTGAAATGGAATTGGTGATATGCTTTAATATATAATCATTTGAGGGGTTAGTTATATTTAGGGTGTATTTAAAGACATTTGCATATAACAGTTATGAGAGGAGGTAGTTAGTAGTATTCTCATGTTATGAGAAGAAATGGATTGGAGAATTTGGTTACAACTGGTAAGATCGAGGGGAACAGACCAAGGGGAAGACCTAGAAGCAAGTACCTGGATGGCTTGGCCTTGTGGCATGGTCGAGACAGAAACACGGAGCTGATCCACGACTCTGGTGATCGAGTGAGATGGCAGAACATGACCGCCCACGCTTACCGGCATGGCACATGATGGATGGATATAACAGTGGTGCTAAGATAATTCACATGCATTATTAAAGAATTAGGTACCCAAAGAGAATGGTCACTTTGTTAGTTGGCATGATATGTACGGTGTCTAGGTGTGCGGTTTAGTGTGTATATTTGTGTGTGTGTGTGTGTAAGTATGTGTGTGTGTGTGTGTGTGTGTGTGAGAGAGAGAGAGAGAGAGAGAGAGAGAGAGAGAGAGAGAGAGAGAGAGAGAGAGAGAGAGAGAGAGAGAGAGAGAGAGAGAACTTCAGTTTCGTTAGTACGATTGCAACATTTTAAGCAATGTGATTACTACCATACCTCAAAGAAAGTTTTTACAAAAATGTAAGAGCCAGAGAACCGAAAGTTCCAAGATTTAAAATTGACTTGAGCTCCCGAGTCGACGTAGCCTAAAATGGGTACCAGCAGATGTCTTGGGAAGTGAAGGCAGCTGGTGTGGTACTGATGACAT
Organism: Cepaea nemoralis; assembly: GCA_014155875.1. Classification (NCBI taxonomy): domain Eukaryota; kingdom Metazoa; phylum Mollusca; class Gastropoda; order Stylommatophora; family Helicidae; genus Cepaea; species Cepaea nemoralis. The sequence continues at coordinate 282,603 of JACEFZ010001578.1, forward strand.
CACCAAGTGCCGTTCGGTCTTACCTACATATGCCCAATGCGCCTTATGAGTGTAAAAGTCTACCTTTACATACAGAGAACCGGCAGCAACTACCCTTAAGATCCAATACTAAAGCTAGACAGCACAGAACCGCCATAGACTTCACATAGGATACTGAAAGCCCAACTCTACAAAATGAAAGCCACTCACAAACTGACCAGTGGACTTGCCGCAATTGACCCTAGAATTCCAGTATAGAGGTTGCAGATGTGCCCTGTTTTAAGTGACTTGCGATTTGAAGCCAAGGGACACCCGTGGCGACCTCATGCAAACAGTTGGATTCATAAAGGCAACCCATCTCTTTGTTGAGATCGCTGAGCATCGGAAACTTCCCAAAAGGAGCAGCAGTACCCACGGGGAAGTGTCAATTATATTCTTTTCTTATACATTGTGCTACAGGGTTAGGTCGGTTTTCATTTTGTGGCTAGTGGTAGAGTTGTCATTCTTGATTATGGTGGTTATTTTGATTTGAAAGATTACAAACAGTAACAAAAAGCTTGTGGTTTGCCGAGTTGAACATGAAGCATTCCCACCAACGAAGTTATTATTCACAAACATTTGTGAATAATACTGAGCGTTATTCACAAACGCGGCTGGTCACGTGACGTACGTTTGACTACATTATTAATTTTTGTGGAACTATTACCGTGTTCTCGGTAGTATATTGGTATCTCCGCCTGTCACGCGGGAGACCGGTGTTTGATTCCCCGCCGGGAAGGCATTTAAAAAAAAATTGTTCATAAATCATTAGGTGATAAAATAAAAAATATTAAACATTACGAACTAAAATATAGAACTGAGGAAACTCGAAGCTTGTGAATAAAGTGTGATCTATGGATCTGCGGAAGCTGCCAGCGGGCGCAACCCCCAGGCAGCGACGGAGTGATTGAGTGTCGGAATCGATGGATCCAATAGATGTCTTTGTTTAATGTGAATTTTATTTGCCAAATAAACTATCACTGTACGTAGTGTGTGTCCATGTCGGCAAATATCGTCTTTGTGAGGTTTGAAGAAAAAGAACTTGCAAAAAAGAGAGAATAATAGTCTTCTGAAGCTAATCGACGGCGGTAGTAAACGTCACGTGACCATCCGCGTTTGTGATCAACGCTCAGTATTGTTCACAAACTTTTGTGAATAACCTCTCCCTTTCACCAATGAACAACCTAAACCTGGAGTCTTTCCCGCACGGCTTAACGGAGAAGTCTTTAGCGATGTTCCTTTCAGACTCCAGGAAGCGCATTCCTTCCAAGCGTAACGACTCTTTTCGACTGAGTTAATTGTTGCCTGGAGCGTTGCGTTGTTCAGATCTTCAAGCCGTATTCAGGGACAGCACAATTATGAAGGATAATAGGGCACGGCACACATTTTGGATGGTAGAGCGTTGTATCCAGGGTGGTCGATGTTGAGGTAACGCCATACAATTTCCCGTCCGGGAGCTTTCTCACACGTGGCCTAGTTCGGTGCTTTAAGTATAGACACGGGGAGGGAAGTAGTGGATGTGCTGGGTTAGTAGCACGACGGTTGGAAAGAAGGCCTATCATTTCTCACCAGCAAGTCAGACACGGGATTACCCATTATTGCTAAATATGACGTTATGCCATGTTCTTTTGCAGTAACTGTTGTTATGCGATAGAACCATTTGTAGTAACTTGTCAGTGTAAGTACGGGTGTGGTTCGCATAGACTGTCATAATAAATCTAGTACCATACTTAGACTATTTTACATCAGTAATTGTCAAAGTTGCAGGTCTCCCTGGTCGAGAGATAGCAGCTTTCTCCGTAACCCCGAATACTCTCGTGGTTGACGTGAGCGCACGAGAATTGGAAGCGGTTCGAGTCGCGCCAGTGACTTCTGAGAGTATGAAGCCGGTCGCTCAGAAAGCAATGGCAAACTACTGAGCGTAATCTTGCCAAGAAATCAACAATCAGCTGAAAGATGCTGATGTTGACAGCGATGTCCTGTAAAGGATATGCAAAACATTTAATTGTCAAAGTTGGAACGAAATAGACATATTTCATTTGCATACAAGCAGCGCTGTCTCTTTTATAATAGTCAGTAAGTATGTAATTCTCATATACGCAAACTCAGAAATTCCACAAGTCGTCATGAATCGCCAGTAGATGTTCACAAATAGAAGCATGGTCCAGATCGACATCCCAACGTTTCACACGTATATGAATGTCTACGAGGCAGTGCTTTGAAAAAAAACAAAACAAACTAGTTCCTGCACCTAGGTCATGTCGTAAATTTTCTCCCACCTTCTCTTCCTTCTTTCGAGGGAAGTGCGTCACACCTCAAAGGTCAATGTGCCCGACTTCGGCATGCATTTATGTAAGGTTTGCTGCCTCTAGACCAGTGGTTCTCAACCTTTTTTGGCCCGTGCCTCCTTCACCATATTTTCAGAACGCCATCCCCCCCCCCCCCTTTTCGTATTTCCTACCTAAAAATCCCGCCCCGCCCCTACACAGTATACGTAATAACGGAAGCTAGATTTAATAGCACATACTAAAACAAGTCTAGATGTCCACATAAAACATGATTTGTGGGTCTACTTACTTTATAAATTGAATTTTAGAAGGGTGAGACGTACAGAACCGTACAGTATGAAGGGAAAAACTATCAAGTAATGGGTTCTTGTATTAACGCGATCTTGAAATAATCTTAACCCCCCCCCCTCCCCCTGGAAACCCTAAAATTCCCCCCCCCCCGGGGGAATTCCCCACCGGTTGAGAACCACCGTTCTAGAACTTCCCACCTTGGTTTATTTTCTCCTGAGTTAATCGAGCCGTATGTGGTCTAGCATTGTCAGAAGAAGCAACACTCCTCTAGTCAGCGGGGGCGGGGGGGGGGGGGGAATTTCCCACCAGTTGAGAACCACTGCTCTAGACAGATTCGCCCAAGGTCACTGGCTTCATCTACCTGTGGGTTTAGCCAACGCCACTCTTTGCAATTCACAAATACTGTGGAATTTCCAACGTACACACCTTTCACGCGGAACCTACTGTTTTTCGCACTTACCGAGAAGGCTAATTTAAAGGTGGTGTCTTTGAATGATGGCATGACAATAACTTTCGATTATTATATTGTTTAGTGCGTCTTCTTGGTTTTATACCCCCCCCCCCCTTTTTTTTTTGTTTTACCTCCTTTACCTTGTATTTGTAAGCGCTGAACAGTGCCTGCCTGTTTCCCTGGTCTAGGAGTTACACGACTTTCTCCGTAATCCCGTATACTCTCGTGAGTAACGTGAGGTGCGCGAGAATCGGTAGCTGTTCTCGCCGCGTTAGTAACTTACGGGGTATGTGAGCCGGTCACTCAGAAAGTAATGGCAAACTACTGAGCGTGTTCTTGCCAAGAAATCAACAATCATTTGAAAGATGCTGATGTTGACACCGATGTCCTGTAAAGGATATGCGAACAACAACAACAACAACAACAAATTAGTGCCTGCACATTTATTTCTGCTGTCATTTCAATGTTCTGAATACGTCTCAGAGACTGCCGTTTGCTGCAGTGGAGTACCAAAGCACTTACTAAACACCAAAGCACACACTAAACACAAAAGCACTTATTAAACACTAAAGAAGATGCTAAACACCAAAGCACATACTTAAAGTTGCTTAAAAGTCGACAGGATCAACTTCATTCACCAGGTTTTTATCCCATATGGCTCAGTCTCTTTCCTCATCGAACTGCCGAAAGCGCCGCACAAAGCACGAACTCCGTAGCTCCAGCGACTACCACCATGAGTCTGCAAAAAAAAAAAAATACACTCGTGAACTGAAGGACGCGACCCAGAATCGAACCCACAACCTTCAGAGCCCGAGTTAGACGGCTTGACCACTTCACCATGGAGACTCCCTTACACTAAACACCAAAGCACTTACTAAACTCCAAAGAAGATATTAAACACCAAAGAAGATACTAAACATCAAAGAAGATACTAAACACCAAAGAAGATACTAAACAACAAAAAAGATACAAAACACCAACGCACATACTAAAAACCAAAGCACATACTAAACACCAAAGCACATACTAAACACCAAAGCACATACTAAACACCAAAGCATATGCTAGACACTAAAGCACATACTAAACACCAAAAGAATATACTATACACCACAGCACATACTAAACACAAAGCACATACTAAACACCAAAGCACATGCTAGACACTAAAGCACATACTAAACACCAAAGCACATGCTAGACACTAAAGCACATACTAAACACCAAAAGAATATACTATACACCACAGCACATACTAAACACAAAGCACATACTAAACACCAAAGCACATGCTAGACACTAAAGCACATACTAAACACCAAAAGAATATACTATACACTGCAGCACATACCAAACACAAAGCACATACTAAACACCAAAGCACCACTAAACACTAAAGCACATACTAAACACCAAAGCACATACTAAGCACCAAAGCACATACTAAACACCAAAGCACATACTAAACAGCAAAAGAAGATACTAAACACCAAAACAAGATACTAAACACCAAAGAAGATACTAAACATAAAGTAAAGCACATACTAAACACCAAAGCACATACTAAGCACCAAAGCACATACTAAACACCAAAGCACATACTAAACAGCAAAAGAAGATACTAAACACCAAAACAAGCTACTAAACACCAAAGAAGATAAGATACTAAACATAAAGCACATACTAAACACCAAAGCACATACTAAACACCAAAGCACATACTAAACACCAAAGCACATTTTAAACAAAACTACTCAGAATTTGCCTGATTTAGCCTACATGTGCAGCCATACAACAACATGATCAGAGATCGATAAAGAGATCAGAACACCATCATGTCATAACAAACGTTGATCGTTGTGAATGTTGGAAAAGAAGAAGCAGTTTCCGTGACCTCAAGGGCGCCCTGACTATAACCAGGTCTCTGTATTAAACACACGAAAGCGCCGTTGTATTTCGCTGATGTAAAGTATAAGTCCTCTTATACAGCCAGAAGTTCCACATACTACAGTAAACAGAAGTAACCCACACCAATTTATCTGTCACTAAACACATGTTGGGGATATGGTACCATTACTGAGTTTTTGAGAGATATAGTCGTTGAACCCCCACCTCCTGGATTTTGCCAGATGTCTCATGTACCCATCTGTGAGCGGCTAGGTTAGGATGCCCGCTTCATATCCTGAGACTTGGCTTCTGTATTCTGCCAAGGCTGTGAATGCTTATCTAGCGTGGGTGAAATATACAAATGCTAGTTTGCATACCACGTTCACTCGCTTTGAAATCGAGCGCAATTCACACTGGACTTATTTTTGCTTGTGGGCTAGCTTTCCCTATTACCAGTGTCCCTCACCACCAGGCGAACACACTCCGACTTCATTCAGAGGTAGCCAATAATAATAATAATAATAATAATAATAATAATAATAATAATAATAATGTAACTGTTATGCGTATTATAAAAAAAAACAACAACATCAAAGTGGAGTTAGCATATACAGAACGTAGAACCCCCTAATTGAAAATTCAACAAATCATGAATAAATCTGCACTTGGCATAAGATGCTTTAAGGGTCAATGCTCCATTAGGGCATACATACACCGACAGCAGAAGACGGCGTTCAGATGACGCCGTCGCTGGTTAAACTAGTGTTATTTGATGCTTGAATAGTTGAACTTAGTACCCTACGTGGATAAACTGGATTACGGAGAAAGTCGTTTAACCCCTAGGCCACCGTGTTAAGTCCAGTGGTATAGTGGTTTCTATCGTCCCCATGTAAATCCATCGGTATAGAGTGTTTCTGTCGTCCCCATGTTAAATCCAGCAGTAAAGTCTGTGTTTTCAGCACTGCAGTAAAGTCTGTACGCAGCGCACGAGAATTGGAAGCGGTTCTCGCCGCGTTGGTGACTTACGGGATAAGTGAGCCGGCCGCTCAGAAAGCAATGGCAAACTACTGAGCGTAATCTTGCCAAGAAATCAACGACAGCGGTAAAATGCTGGCGTTGACAGCGATGTCCTGTAAAGGATATGCGAAAAAAAATGACAAGCTATCAATATTAAAGCCGACTATCTTGATATGATGGCAAGTTATTAGATCTGAGTTCTACAATTTACGTCTTTCTCTGTGCCTGCTTTTATTTCCAAATCAGTGGCAGCAGAAATGTTTATCTTGTAACTGACTGCATTATTCAGCCACAAACTGGTTTTCCAAGACGCAATTTACACGCGTGCACGCTAGAAAACCAGATTAGGCAGCGGCTGTTTAAATATAATGTGCAAAATCAAAATCATTGTGTCTGCTTGCCTGTGGCGTTAAAAAACAACTGCCGCGCTGTTATCTTGTTGGATTTTAAGACAAAATTAAGGTGTTGACTGGTTCTCATAGAAGATAGAGGAACAGGTGTACATATGAGAGGACACACTGGACAGCATGCGCAAACGTCACAATTTCAGTGAGCGCAGGAGAATACATGTGCAAACAAAGACATGAGAAGGCATCTAATCATCTTCATTAAGCTGTTTCGCCCATGGACTGGTTTTGTTTTTAAAATCTTGATTCTTCAAAAATGCCTGTTCCTTTGTTGAGCTTATCGCTTGCTTAGGAATTTGCTTTCCATGAATATCTTTAGTGGTCTTCCAACGGGTTCTTAGCCTTCTCGCTTAAGGGCGAAAAACAGCAGGTCCCATTGGCAAATTGTGGACATTAAAAATCCCAAGACAGTTGAACATCGCTGACTCCGTCATTTACGACAGCCTTCTCTTTCAGTTTAATTTCAGCAATTGTATATGTTCCTCTATTTTTCCAAAGACATTGCCACGTGTCTGTTATTCACTGCTGCGTATTCGCCTCTGGATACAGGGGTGGAATTCTGTTGACAGTGAAGTACTTAAAAACTTATACAGAAAACATGGACAACCCAGGCCTAATCCCACCGTGTCTGTGTGTTGTGCTAAATTATGACCAGGTTGCATTTTAATATCCCTCTTCACAAATGCGAAGTTCCAGTACCGGCCTTGCACACCGTGCTGATTTCGGAACTCAGGGAGGGGAAGGAGAACACTACAACACAACCCCCGTGGAAATGCTACTTTGGAACCGGGTGAACCGGGTCGAAAGATGTTTCAACTTCAACCTCATTTCGTGAGATAAAAACGCTAATGCATGGGCCTTAAGAGCTAAAACTATATTTTCCAGAGGATTCCACTACTAACTAGTCCCGTGTATTGTTCATATTCTTATTCATTCTCAGATAATACAACTCCAATGTCTCTTGCCGTGTTAAAAAATTTGTTTTCATGTTTGTTGATGCCCACGTTTCTGAACCATAAAGTTCTGCTGAACATATGGCATGTTTTACCTGCATTTTTTTGTTTTGTTTCGTTAGCTAGGAATTGATTGTCTATATCTGCAGTGTTGACTTCATTAAAACAAAGCTTAGTGGTCCGGAAAGTTTCTCGTCGACTGTTCTTTCTCTAAGGCCATAAAGTTAGCCTTGATATGTCATATTAGAGCCAGATTTGGACTATGTGATAGATCCACTTGCTATTAATTATTTTGTCGGAATTCTACATTTTCTTTTTATGTTAATATTTTCATATTTCTAAGACTAATTCTTGTCATTGCAATTATTATTTTCAAATTATTCTTTGCTGCGTACATCACTACCATTATTCAACTACGTGCTTTTTTTATACTTCTTGACTTTTAATTGACTGGTATTTTACTTATTATATTTACATACTCTTTATTACTCATGTTAACATTTTATTATTACTCATGTTAACACCTAACCGACCCGCACTATATTTCGTCTTTCATCGTCACATTACACGATGACAGTATGTTCAGAAGGTAATATTGTCGTTTATTATTCATTTTTATTACTTCATACGGGCGCGCGCGCACACACTCACGCGCGCACACACACATAAAAATACCTCATTATCTCTTCTCTCCTTTCTTCTCCCCCCTCCCTAATTCCTTTCTCTCTCTCTCTCCCCCCCCCCCCACCCCCCCTCCCGATTTGTTCAATCTCCCACTGTGGATTTTGCTAACGTCCCTGATTTGTATGAAGACCTTTCAAGTAGAAACATCAGCCCTCTGCACATATGGGCATGCCCCGAGTGCAGTAGCGTCGATGTTGAGTGACACATTCTGACAAAATGTCTCGAATACCTGTCATCGTGTTATGTAACTGCCATTTCTCACAACCACATTTGTTTATCACACAGCGCAACCACAAGTATTATATTCTGGTGCCTCCGTTAATTTGTTTATCGTACAGCGCATCCACCTTTAGTATATTATAACGACTCCAGTAATTTGCTATAAATTCAGCCCTTCCAGGTGTGGGATATACTAACGACTTCGGTATTTTATTACACGCCCAGAACTGCCACTAGCAATATAGATATGACTCATGCAATGATTTCTTGCTCAGCGCTGGTTTTAATTGTCGCGATTAAGACAAATCGTGACCGTTCTTTTTCTTGTGGTGAAAAGTTTCATTGCTTGCTTGTTTTTTGTCGCTGAATTTTCACCAGCAAATATGTCACGTTTATTCCAGCTCATGAAGTTTGTTAGTTAGTCGACAGATCATCCTCATTGCGCATCGAAACATTCAGTCTATAAGTGCTCAGATCCCCTCCTCAGTAAATCCCGCAGCGTATAGCGGCTAATGACACCAGTTCTGTGTTGGTTTATTACTCTTCTTTGGCTTCCTGTGTAGTGTTCTTGTTTGGCTACCCATCTTTTAACTTGCTGTTCTCGCAGCCTGACCATGTTTGTAGATTCGCAGTCATCACTTGGTTCTCGCAAACGATTCGTTTCTGGCAGCGCATTCAGAATATCAGTCTGGTCCATGGCTCGACCATCTTCCACAGTAGCCTTACCCGCAAGCCTGTCAGCCCGCTTATTTCCTTGTACACCCGCGTGCCATGGCACGCAAATGAAACTAATCTTTGCCAGCCGAGACCGGTCCAGAGACAGCAACACTCTCTCCGGACCCACCCCATCTCTATCATCCTGAGCATACTCATAAGTAAACACGCCCGGGTGAATATCTGTGTCTCGAGCCATGTTATTGCTTTACTTACTGCCATGACCGCCATAGTCAGGCTACTTGTGATCAACGCAAAAGCACCAGAATCTTCTTTCACAACTCACCCTCCATGAAGTGCGGTAGCGCAGTGGATAGAATATTGTGTGCCGAATTCATGTATTCAGTCCTCATCTGGGCGGATATGTAAATTGGCCTGGGTTCCCAGGCCGACCCATCCTAATGTTACCAGACTAAGAGCTAGAACTTGTACTGTGTGTCAACTCTATAGCCTTCCTTCCGAGCGAGAGCAGTGCATCTGAGGACGGGACTGTTTGGTGGGGCAAATCTCCGCACGGTAGCAGTCGCTAAATCATGCATATGTCCGCCAAAGTCTAACATCCATACCATGGTGGTAGTCGTCTTATGAAAGCCGAACTCTTCAGCAGAGACCAAGAGAGGGGCCGAGGAACCCAGAGGAAGAGCCGGCTACCCAGAGTGCGGCGCCGTGAACGGGGCACGAAGAAGGAACATGGCAACTGAGGTGAGAGAAGCAGTGGCCGGAGAAGAAGCTGCCTTCCCACGGTCACAGGTGCAAGGATGTGGTGAGGGCACAAAGCACCGGGTGCACAAGGATTTCCTTCCAGAGGGAGGGGAGGCTTGGGAGCAGACATGTTCGCAGTTATGGGACAAACACGGAACGACACAAAACGACCAACCTCTCGCACGACAAGGGAAAAACGCCATGAGTCATGACCCGGGCGGGCCCGCCCCTAGAGAATGTCAAGAAGGTAAAAGAGCCGAAACATTCTGGGAAGGGGAAAAAGCTTCTGCCGATCAGAAGCTCCCTGTCGTGCTTGATCCTCGGCTGGGTTTTTATTACTGCCGGCGCTATATTTACCACTTGGCTCATCGGGTTCCAATTGGTCTGTAAAATACCCCCATACACCCAGTACTCATCGAGGCGTGCAAAAAGGGTCCTGTACTTTTACTTTTACTTCGCCCTTATCCGAGAAGGCTCGATCGGCACTATGGCGAAGTGATCACGAACGCAATTAGTACTCCCTTAAACCGCGTTCGAAACACTGCTGCAGGCAATTTGGAAGCAGGCCGCCTCGCAATGATTTTTATACAATGGTTTGAGTGCCGACCGTTTGGAAAGCAGTGGAAAACTACTGATCGTACACTTGTCTAGAAATCACAAACAGATAGAAAAAGCTAGGGATGGCTATGACGACCTGTAAAGAACATGCACTATAACTTTAAAAAAAATAATTATTTTATTATTACTGCCCATTGACCAAGTTGTAAGTTGTTCTCTCAAGGCCTCTTATTGGCAGACCGTTCTCTTGGGCAGATACAACTCCATCTCAGCACAATACCATTTATCAATATTTGTGGAACAAATCATCCTTACAGACCCAGTCAAAACCAGTCACTGAAGAGACATCTATATGCACGCGAGTAGAGTTAGGAAGAATCTTTAACCCAAAGGTACAACTGATTTCCTGGCTTAGAAATATCATCATTGAACTGAAGAAGTGGCTATATTTGGAAGAGGCTTTGGTGTTTATGACGCTGAAACAAGAAATGTTCATGAGGTATTGAAGTGGCATATACAAGACTTAGGCTGCTATGCAATCGACCAACAACGGACCATTTTAAAAATGAAACACAGTTGAATGCGAGGCAGAAAGAAGATTACAACAATCGAAATAAGATTACTAGATCTCTATATATTGTTTTGGGATTTCTGCTTCTTCGTTTCCCCCTTTTTTTTGGTGGTGGTTTTTGTTTCGAGGGAAATGCTTCTCACCCAGTTATGCAGCCTCACAGTTCAGTGTGTCCGTCTTCTTCTTCATCTAGGCAGATTCCACACAATATAACGGTCTCTATATACCCGCGTAGGTTTGATGTCCTAACAATTTAGTCTGAGCAGCGCCCTCAAGGCGTACTCTGCGATTTCCAACTGCCCTGGGGTGTTTAATTTCCACAACTTGCACTCTGTACCTGCTGTTTTTCGCCCTTATCCGAGAAAGCTAGGTATCCGATCTCACTATGAAAGAAGTTAGGATGTGGACCAGTGGGAGTGGGGGGAGGGGAGGGGGGATATCTTGCACCAATTTTTCTTGGGTACATTTCTGGTCCAATGCTGGGATCTAACCCTGCCCCTCCTGAGCCTGAGACGGACACTGTAACTTCTCAGTCATGTCTCTTCTCTCCCACCCTCTCCTTTCTCTCTCTCCATCCCTCCCTCCCGCCTCCTCAATCTTTCTCTCCTCTCCCTGCTGCTAACATTGACTGAATTTGGATCCGGATGTCAACAGAATCGCGCGAGTTCATCAAGACTTCTTTACATATTTCGAAACTCCCCGATATTAATTCTTGATTCAGTTATACATTACCCAGTTGATTATTACATTTGCTTAATGCGATATTGATACATGCTAACATGAGGGTTAGGATGGGTGGATTATGAATGAATCACAACTCCTCTCCGTGTTTCATCGTGTAGCGCTGGGGGAGTTTGCATGTCCCACGGGTATGAAGAGCCTAGTCGGCGGTAGCATGGCTACTGGCAGGGTCTCACAAGCTGAACAGTTTGAGTGGTAGATTCCATAATAAGAGATATCAAAGACCTGAATGGCTTAGTAAAACACTAGAGAAGGCATACCGGAAGGACTTTGTTATGTAAACATTGCTTCTAAAAGTAATATGATTTCTTGAACCCAGTAACAGTGCTGCTCCAAATAATATAGTCTCTTTACTCCAATGGCTGTGTTAAAAGTTAGTTGCATGTCTTTTGAGGACATCGCAATTAACCCCAACATTTTTGGTTGCGTGTGAGCTTCTACGCAATTCTAAGTTCAGTAGTTTATTAACAGTGTAATATATTCTGATGACTCCAATGACAGTGCTACCCCAAGTAATATATTTCTTGACTGCAATAACAGTGCTACTCCAAGTAATATTAGGAGCGTTCATTTGAAATCCGTTCGTGCCGCACCGCGCGTAATTGCGTACGTTGAACATGATTATGTCATAGTCATGTGATAAGTACTGACCAATGAATAAAAGAGCACGTGCTTATCGTCCCATGATTCATAGGTTCTGTTTCTGACCGTTGAGAAAATGGACGGGGTTGACCCAAAATCCGTCCAAAGAAGCTCAAAGAGCGGTTATTCAGTTTCTTTCATTTGAAGGATGTCGACCAGTGGACATTCATCGAAGAATGCAGGCAGCGTACGGTAACAAATGTGTGTCGAAGACAACAGTGACAGACTGGGCACGAATGTTTCGGAGAGGTCAGTTCACGACAGATCTTGTTGCAACAGAAACAAACCATCGCCAAAATTGATGCAGCAGTACAGATGAACCGTTGTCGAAGCATACGTTCGCTAGCGAAAGAATTTGATGTGTCAATTGGGACAATTCAAAAGGTCGTTCGTAAGAAACTGCAATATCGGAAGGTGTGTTCACAGTGGGTACCACGGATGTTGACCGACCACCAAAAAGAGGAACGCATGGGATGGTGTTTGAACCACTTGCTGCGTTACAGAGTGGAGGGTGATGCATTTCTCTTCCGCATAGTGGCAGGCGATGAATCATGGTGTCACCACTTTGAGCCGAGCAGCAAAAGAGAGAGCATGCAATGGAAGCATGCTGGATCACCAAAAGCCAAAAAATTCAAGTTACAGGTTTCCGCTGGTAAGGTTATGCTGAGCGCATTTTTTTTACCATGAAGGGCTATTGTTGGCCGACTTTAAAGAACCTGGTGTCAACATCAACTCTACCCACTACTTGCAAACACTAGACAAGCTGCAAAAAGCCATCAAGAATAAACGACCCGGCATGCTTTCTCGCGGTGTGATTTTGTTGCACGATAATGCTCGTCCGCATGTTGCAAAGATTGTGCAGGAAGCATTAGCTAGGAAGAAGTGGGAAATTCTGCAACATCCAGCCTATAGTCCTGATTTGTCACCATGTGATTTTCATTTGTTCGGACCTCTAAAAAAAGCTCTCAAGGGGCAACGATTTCACACAGATGCAGACGTAATGAACGCGGTAAACACTTGGTTCAGTGAGCAACCACAATCCTTTTTTTGCGGACGGCATTCGCCGCCTACCTAAGCAATGGGATGCTTGCCTGAATGCCTACGGCGACTTCTTCTGACCAACCCATGGTGCATAATTCATTCAAAATGAATGCTTTGTTTAATTCTACCACACCTGTTAATGTTTCTTTCATGTTTTTGTAATAAGGCCATTGGAACGGCTTTCAAATGAACGACCCGTATATATTCTAACGATTACTATGAAGACATATAAACAGCCCTCCCAGAAGTGACATTCTCACGACACTAGGTAATAACTTACACACACACCGACCAAACAAGTGGCATATTCTGCTGACTCCAGTAATAACTTACACACGCAACGACCACAAAAGTAGCATGTTCTGATGACTCCAATAATAACTTACACACACGCAGCGACCCCACAAGTAGCATATTCTGATGACTGCAGTCACATGCTGTGTGTACAATGCTTCGACCTGGCAGCAGCTTTGAAATGGCGTGTCCCGAGATATTGATTTACCTAAAAATATCCACCAAGTTGCTGATGCAGATTTCTAGACAATAATGCGCATGGGCGGACTTTCAGTATGCATTTATATTCTTCTTCATTCACGTATATATTATTCGACGTTATATTACATTGTTTTATATTTTATATAGACTTATGTTATATTGTATTGTATTATATTATGCATGACTATGCTGCACTTTTTTGCCGCCATTTTCCCGTCATTTCATGATACTTCTGCATAGATCTTAAAAACCACCATCTTGTTTTCCCAACCGAAATCTCCCACAAACTCGACATGTTTTTTTTACCTTCTGTGTAAAATCTTACCTCTGTATTCACTTACTCTTTAGATATCAGCATGCATTCAGCAACGCCTGCACCTAGATACAGCAGATAAATAAAGTAACCGTGTTCTTGTTGGTGTGTTTTGATCACGTATTTTCTGAAACAGTTCTAATTCGCCACCAGCTTTAATCAAACGACATATTTTGGCGAGCGCTACACTCTGTCATAGAATCACTACGTACAAAGACAAATTATCACAAATAGCAGAAGGGGAAAGGAGCATATTTTGGTCACATTATGAATATGAGGCGGTCTCTGTGGCTAAGGGCTTGCGAACGCGGTTTGTGAGCCCGTATACCCGGGTTCAAATCACAGCGGTGCTGGTTTTTTCGAAAAAGGTATAGGAGCCGGTCATTCAGAAAGCAATGGCAAACTACTGAACGTAACACTTGCCTAGTACATCAATAGCAGCTGAAAATGCTGGTGTTGGCCGCAACGTCCCGTAAGGGATACGAATTAATATGAATATGAGAAAAGATGGACTGGAACGGTTGGCGGAAAAAGAGATGGATAAAGATTGTGATAACGTATTTTTAACAGCTTTTCCTCCTCCTCCTCCTCCTCCTCCTCATCATCATCATCATCATCATCATCATCATCATCATCATCATCTGCTACGCAATTTCGCTTAGGCGTTCATACATCTCTACAGGTATCAGTCTCAAATTGTTCTCTACCAATTATGTTCATGATATTCATTCATTACACGTCTCAGTTCATCAAGAATAATTTTCCTGGGCCTCCCTGCTTCTGCCGCCGCTAATCTTTCCAGTTGTGACGATTTTTTTTCGAGCACTTCTCTTCTCATTACGTGACCATAAGAATATTATTTATCTTGCTGTATTTGTATATAATGTTCCACTTTCTTTAGCATTTTCCACGCACTCGTTTTGGCACTCCAAGATAATCGCAACATACGTCTAAAAAAATCTCCGTTACTTCAAAGTTCTTACTAATGTGTCCTTTCACATTACACGATTCACTGCCCTGCAGAAAAACAGGTTTTATATAGCATTTCAGCACTTTTATTTTCCTAACATACAGGGATAATTCTCTTCTCGACGTGATCATCGTCACCGTCGTAATCATCATCATGTGCCATGCCGATAAGCATGGGTGATCATTGTTCACTGTTTCACACGGCCACCTGTCTGTGATCAGGTCTGTGTTCCTGTCTCTATTATGCCACGTGGCAACACCAGCCAGGTATTTATTTTGTTAGCTTTTCCCTTGCTCTTTCCTATCGATTTTGCCAGTTGTCACTAAGTTTTTCAGTTTTTATTTTCTTCTTATAATGTGCCCATAAAATAGTCACCATCGAGATTGTAATAAATATAGATATACATAAGTCCGAAGAATTATCTCAAGTATCATATATTATTCTCTGGAGACAGGTGACCTGGGCTATTCTGTATTCTTCTAAGGCACTGACAGTATCTGTTGTGCTTTTGTCTTGTGATCCCGCATTTTGCCGGATTTCCTATGGCTATGATCATTCTGAACTTCCATCTTCAGAATTGGCAGTCATTAATTATTATGGGAAATATCACACCGTTTCTCACGCGAATCGATGTAAATGATTCAGTTTTGGCGCTTCTCTCTATTTATTTTTACCCTATGGGTTCCAGAGAAAATACTTTTCAGTTATACAGTTTCTCAGTGTGTCTCTTGTCCAACGCCAGCACCCTTTTCTTGCCCATTGATTCTGTAGCATATTTTTAGTCCTTCTATTTTGTGCAGGACCAGGTAAAGAATATGAGATGAAAACAAGTTAAGTATGTGTAACTCCTGCGAAAAATAGAGAGATATAACAAACACAGACGCAATGTACATACCATACCTTACAGTACAGCACACTCAAACACAATCGGGTTAACAGAAATCACAGTGTGGAAAATAACAATAATAATGGAACTAAATTAACATAAAGTAAAAATAATCCCAACCATAACTATACAAATTGAAGTTTCGGTCCTTGTGATATTCTTAATGGACAGCACAAACAGATCTAAACATAATAAAATGTGATCATAAAGATACAATTAAAAAGGAAATTAATAACTGTAGGTATCGAACATGAATATGCCATTGCGAATCCTCCGTGTCCAGAAAGGCCGGGGAGGGAGTACCCGTGTATTTTACCTTATCATAGAAATCAGTGGTTCTCAACCTATTTTGGTCCATGCACCCTTTCACCATGTGTCAGATGTCATTCCCCACTCCCCCCCCCCCCCCCCCCCCCCCCCAATCCCCCATCGTTTCCAAAATTGTCAACCTCAAAAGGTGCATTGTTTTTAAATATTCACAATATTTTATTAACACACCAAATTAATCATATTACAGTAAACAAAAAGTTAAAACGTCAAAGAATTGTCACTTAATAGGATATTGTGCCTGACGCCATTTTGAGTCTGCCAATCTGTGGTCTTAATTCCCCCCCCCCCCCCCCCCCTTCCTCCTGAAACCCTAAAATGGGGGGGGGGGGGGGGGATTCCCCACCAGTTGAGTACCACTGATCTAAATAATGTTTGTAGTTTATTTATTTTAATATTTGTAACCGTTTTCCCTGTTTCAGATATCTACAGCAATACCGATTTAACGATAGAGTTAAATATTCAAAGTACGACACTAAACTTATTTTGACTTCCACAAATTTTCTAGTGGTTTGATTTGAGTTCAGTACTTACGAGAGGAAAAAAAAAATAAATCGGCCTCATTCATCTTGCTTCTTCAGCGATGGTTATAATTGAGATCCGTTGTTATGTTGTTGTGAGTTGTCATCTTCTTTCTATGTTTGCTATCTGTCGAGTTAGTCCTAAACAGGACTTATATTTTCCCCGCTGAATTCGTCGGGCATGGGTTGGTCTTATGGAGTGATTTGAAAGCTCCTCTTCCCTTCAATATTCTTACTTTAATATCTGTGTCTGTTCTGTTCTGTTATATCTATCTACATTGCTACCTAATTATATGTATTGTCCCACCTCTAGATTCGAGCCTTCACTAAAGTGGACAAGGTTATCATTTTGCTTGATTTATTCTCAATATCTTTATCTTTTCCAGATGAAATTTTAGACCTCATTTTTGTGACCTCCAACCAAGTGTTTAATTTATCATGCACCTAATTTCGTGTTGACACTGAAAGGCAATATGGTCCGGCATGTCAATCAACTAGCGGTATATTCCCAAGTGCGTAATGTCATTCGTCAGGGAGGGGGGAAGGGGGGGGGGGGCAGAGACACAAACGGGGAAACCCGATACTCAGAGCGTGCTTTGTAGTTAATTAGCTGTGTGTCTTTGTTTAATCAGCTCGCCCTTTGAACTTTGATTTAGTTCGATGGTTTTCAGACGTTTCTTTTCGAGGATCGGATTGGCTCAGGGGTGTCTTCCGCTTCTATCCTACTTCTAGGATACGACGTACAACTAAGTATAATCAATACAACAAACTCTTGGTGGTTGTCATCTTGAGTATCTGGGGACTTTGCAAAGCTCCGAGATGAATAATGACTGCACTTCTGAAGCATAACCTGTATTTCCTTTGGAACAGAAGTTACTTTCACAAGTTACAGGTTTTTCCCAAGTGACCCTGTTCCAAAAGACTAGCAGCAGGATATTTCACATTAAAGTGTACTCCGATAATCATCGACTGCATCTGAAATACATCAAGTCCGTGAATACAGTCTAACAACTATACAGTCTAGTTGATTGTCTTCTGTACATCAAGTCCGTGAATACAGTCTAACAACTATACAGTCTAACAACTATACAGTCTAACAACTATACAGTCTAGTTGATTGTCTTCTGGTACAGCAGCTTACTGTCGCCATAAGTTACCATAAGCAAAGTTTTGGGACCATATGTATAAATAGTGTGGAAGAACAACCTCTGGATAGAAAGGTGTGGAACGGAGTGATCAGGGAATTCGACCGAAACTCCGCGGAAAGGTTCAATGAACACATAACCAGGCTGCACCTGGTACCATTAGTATTAGGACTCGTCTCTGGCTATTGAAGATGAGGACGCAGCGTGTATGAGAATGTTCTGAGAGCTGTGGTATTGGTTCTTGACGCGACTCAACTTGTCGATATATCTGCGTCATATACTAACATAGACTATACATATAACCTGATATGACTCAATTTTCAGCGGTAAAGCAGTTATTTGCTTGTTAAAATATTTCACCAACACTGCGGAAAAATAGTTTAAAAGACAAGAATATATACTTCATTGCACCGGGTTTTCTCCCATATGGATCAGTATCTTTCCGCATGGCGGCCTGCCAAAAGCGTCTCACAAAGCACAAACTCCTTTGCTCCAGCGACGACCCACAGAGGCCTCCGTGAAAATTGCACTTGTGAACTTAACGACGTAGCCCGGAATCGAACACACAACCCTCAGAGCGGGAAGCTGACGGAGTAAGCACTTCGCCATGAAGACTCCCTGCTGCGGCAAACGACATTGTGTGAGCTGAACCTATTAAACACTACAAGGAAGCGGTGATGCTAATAGACGTTACTGGCCGAGTGGCTAGAATGCCGGGCTCTCGTTCGGGAGACCCGGGTTCGAATCCTCGGTAAGGTGTGGAGTTTTTCTGTCCGGGGCACAAAGAAAACTCTTAACCTGCACAGTTCGCGGCGACTGCACTAACCATGCGGCCTTAATTCCTCAGGCTCAAGACCCCCCTGTCCTACACCGCAAGGTACTATAGGCAGTAAATGACAGATTTTGACAGATAGCGTGAAAGTATTCCCACCAAATGCTAACCTACGCTTGTCATACCATTTCCAGTTTCAGATATACCAGAGCGCAGCTGTGTAGAAGCGTAGGCGGGATTTCATTCGCGTTGATTTATCACTGACTCCCAGCAAAGTCAGGTGCCTCAAATTACGATTCTGCGCGCCAAAACTATATCCATCCATCATGTGCCATGCCGGTAAGCGTGGGCGGTCATGTTCTGCCATCTCACTCGATCACCAGAGTCGTGAATCAGCTCCGTGTTCCTGTCTCGACTATGCCACAAGGCCAAGCCATCCAGGTACTTGCTTCTAGGTCTTCCCCTTGGTCTGTTCCCCTCGATCTTACCATATATATAATTATCAAATAAACACAAACCCCGGTCTGTTGCATGAATCACTAAAAAACAAGAATTATATTGTGAGATTTACTAGAACATGATTACAAGAAACAAAATAGACGTTGCGGCTAAAGCCTTCGTCAGCACAGAAAAATTAATAACACACACCGACACGACTACTTGAAAAACATTACATGAAAATACAAAGGTTACTTATCTGTATCATTGTTGTGACAGAATACGTCTTAAACGATTAACGCATTTGATGACTATAAGTGGATTGAAGGAACCGGGTGTGTGGTAAGTCGGGTCAATGGACTAAAGGACAAAAAACGTTACAAGCCCATTGATTGGCCTAGCCACCCGAGGGGAGAACACCCGCTATGGGGAATGGGAGGCGCTTATGTGAGCGAACGGTAAAATAGGAATTAGTAGTGGACTTGTAGCCATCTCTGTGGCGAAGGGGTTTCGGACGCAGTTCGTAATTCCGCATACCGCGTTCGAAACACAACTTCGGGCTACTTGGATGCAGACCGCCTTGCGTTGGTTTTCACAAAATGGTATGAGTGCAGGTCAGACAGCAAAGGCAAACCTCTTATCGTAAACTTGCCAAGAAACAGTCTATTCGATGAGCATTCGCTCGCTCGCTCGCACACACACACGCACACATACAGACACAGAGAGGGAGAGAGAGTGAGATGTGGGTGGGAGGCTTGTTTTAACTTCTTTATGATTACTTCTCGTGGTAGTTATTATATAATTGTTGTATTTATTTTTCTAATGAGGGAGACATTATTTATGTTCTCTTTTTATGTTGCCAGAGGTATTGATTGCACACGTGTTTGCTCTTGTAGTTTCTCCGCGGAGCCTTATCTTTTTGTTTCATGTTAGATTGTTTAGCCTGCCGTGTTTATAATTATACGTTGTATTCTCAATGGTGTGATTATTTTTAGTCACTTAGCAGCATAACACAGGAAGTAGTACTGTATGACTATTTTCAACTGGTTGTGCTGCTTCACAAGCCATGGTAATTTCCGACACGTCTCTCCTGTTGTGGAACTGACGTGTGTTCTACATGCATCCGTGTATATGTGCGTGTTGAAAGTCCTATGTAGGAATCTTCGATCAACGACCGTTTGCGGAGTGGAAATTAACATTATACAAGTTTATAGAGCACGCAACCACAAACATCCAGCCCCTGGCTGGAGCCGAAGCTGGGGAACGCTCATGAAATAGTTGCTTGTGCAAACGATCTAAGATAATCTGCTGGGATTGTTAAACCTGACACAAACAAGACATTATGTCATTTCTGGCGTTAATAACAATTCGCGTTTGAGAGGATTCTCTCTCTCTCTCTCTCTCTCTCTCTCTCTCTCTCTCTCTCTCTCTCTCTCTCTCTCTCTCTCTCTCTGTCTCTCTCTCCCTCTCTCATTCTCATAAAGCCTATGTTTATGTTTTATACGCTATCTCTTTCTGTCTGTATTTCTGTTCTTCTCTGCCTGCCTCTTTGTTTGGCCCTTGTCCTCCCCAATCCCACGCCCAACGAAAGAGTAGGGACTAAAACCGGTGTCGGCACGTATATTAATAAGCAGCCCGCTGTTGGTGTTATGAACCACGCGGCATGCGCGTTGTTTAATCGTATATACGCGGTTAAGTCAATAAGTAAGTCACAAATGGGTGTAGAAAAATAACTAAAGATGATAACAACTTGAAACCAGTTTATTTTTTTATAGATACTTTGTCCCTTTATTTCTCAACATAATTTCCACCAACATTGATGCACCTATCCCATCGTTTTATCAGTATTCCCAAACCGGCTGCATAGAACTGCGTGCTCTGTTTTCTAAACCACGTTTTCTCTTCACATTCAACTTCGGCGTCATTCGCGAAATGTCTCCCGCCAAGGTAGGTTTCCCGTTTATGCCGACAAATGTTTGTCCCCTAAAGCGGTGCATAGCCGGGTAGAAAACGTTACGAGGGTGAGTCAATAAGTAAGTCACGCAGATCTGTGGGATGGTAGGTCAGTGAAAACAAAGCACGCAGTTCTATGTAACCGGTTTGGGAGGACTGATAAAACGATGTGATGATTGCATCAATGTTGGTGGAAATTATGTTGAGAAATAATGGGACAATGTATGTAAAAAACAAAGTTGTTATCATCTTTAGTTATTTTTCTACAGTTAGTTGTGACTTACTTATTAACTTATCCTCGTAGATGGGCGAAATTTCAGGAAGGGAAGTCATCCTATCTCATTATGTCGGGATCTAGTATATTTGAGGAGTTAACTAACACTTACACACACACACCACACACACACACACACACACACACACCCCCCCCCCCCCCCCCCCCCCCCCCCCCCCCCCCCCCCCCCCCCCCCATTATCCGCTATGTGGTAATCTTTGGCTTTAGTATCATTCTATGCCGTTTCGAAGGAAGCCGTGCAGAAAGAAAAGTATTGCGACATGTATGCACTATTGCCAGCACCTGCTGGGTTCGTCAGTTGACTTAACCAACGTAGCCTCCATTGAATCGATAAGAACAAGATTACCCACAGGGTACATACGGTATTATACCCAGCGGCTTTGTAGAGTTTTTAACTCCCTCTCTGCCTAAGAATTTAAAATCTTTCTGTCTCAAAAAAGTTGTACTTCAAAGCCAGACTTGGCCGTACCCGAGCAACGATGACATTGCGAACAGACGGAGATGAAAGAATAGTTCCAATACAGTGTGTTAACGTTAAAAGTTGTGTGAGTCAGAAAGGGTGTGTAAATTATAACTCACCCTTTCCAAAAGATTAATTAAATTTGGGAATAAGAGATGCTCACACTTAGTGCCTCGCCGATACTACCGATTTCGCGCACTGTGTAGAGAATCTCCTTGAGTTATCGACAGAAGAGACAGGCGCCTACGGAGTCATTCGAGTGGACAATGAAATTGATGATCTACAGGGTGGGTCACTCTCTCCTCTCCTCTCTCTCTCTCTCTCTCTCTCTCTCTCTCTCTCTCTCTCTCTCTCTCTCTCTCTCTCTCTCTCTCTCACACACACACACACACACACACACACACACACACACCACACACACACACACACACACACACACACACACACACACACACACACACACACACACACACACACACACACACACACACACACACACACACACACACACACACACACACACACACACACACACACACACACACACACACACACACACACACACACACACACACACACACACACACACACACACACACACACACACACACCAGAACCCATAAAAAGTTTATTAAATCCTACAAAGGTCAAGCAGATTTCTTTAAAATTTGGTAAACATAAACTTCAGTCTGTGTACAATTAATTCCAAAAGTTTCAGTTACCCCGGGCGCTTTGCATATAAGTTATGCTTCCAAATGGGAGCCGCAGCTTTGGATGCACACTTGGATACGTTGCGCTAAATTGTCAATTACTCGATCGCATTCCCTGATCTGTGCTGTGATTACTGCCTTCAGTTCACCAATCGCTTGCGGGTTGTTCTGGTACATGCTATCCTTGAGATTCCAACATAGATAAAAATCTAGGGAGTTCAAGTCAGTTCTTCTTCTTCTTTCGTTCGCTTGAAATATGTCTATATCTGCAATGTCGTCTCTTGCATGAATTGAACTGTTTTTTTTCCAGTTCACACAGTGGTCCATAGAGTTTATCTTCCACTGTCGTCTCTCTAGGCCAGAAGGTTTGCCTAGATATGTTATATTTTGGGCAGTCTTGGAGTATGTGCTCTGCTGTCTGCGACGCCAATCCACATGTGCACATGGCTGTTTCACCAATCTTGAATTTTGTATACATGTGGTTGCGTAATCTATTGTGTCCTGTTCTGAGGCGCAGAATAATGACTTGTTCTGGTCTGTCCATAATGTGGTAGTCATCTTGAGCAGGTTTTGGTGGCTTTCTGACTGATTTGATCATTCTTTTCTTTTGGTGGTATGTAACGGGCACATCAGGCTGTTCTTCTTTGGCTCCTTCCTTAGCCAATTGATCAGCTCTGTCGTTTCCGGGTACTCCACAGTGGGATGGTATCCACTGTATGGTGACTTTATGCTGACTGCTAAGTTCAGAAAGTAGTGTCCTTAGTACTGGCAATGTCCCAGAGAGGAGCGCCTCGAGTACTGATTTTGCATCTGTTAGTAGCACCACAGGTTGTGTACCATTGCTGTTATTTAGTAATTTCTCTGTTGCTATCTTGATTGCCTCAATTTCGGCATCATAGTTATGGCAGTACTTTCCTGTCGGTACTCTGGCTGTGTCCCTAGTATTATTTGGGTATTCTATGTACACTCCCGCTCCTCCATTTCGAACAGCATTTTGTGCTGACCCATCTGTGTAGACTCGGATCCAGAGGTCCTGTGGGTATTCTTCATCAAGGAAGCTGAGAGTGGCTGTTCTGCGCTGCACACTGTTCTGTTCTTCCTTGTCAAATATTCCTCTAACTTTTGTCTGGATTTGTAACGATAGTCTATGCTCATCTTTCCATGGAGTTCGCTCTGGAATAGTTGTTAGGGGGATACCAACTGTGGGCAGATCAGTGGTTTCTCTGCAGAGTCGTTTGGCCTGGTGGATAAAACTACTTCTTTTCAACCGCCCCATAGCTAGTTTTCAAATCTGTTCTTCATAGGGTGGCCTGGCAAGCTGAGGAACTTTTCTGCTGTATTAGCGTTTTCGTATCTCTGCGCTCACTCAGTGCCTGTGTCCTCCCCATCTTCTCCATTTCCACTATAGGGGTTGATCTCATCCCTCCTGTGGTGACTCTAAGTGCTTGATTTTGCACCTTGTCCAGCTCTTGTAGTGTGGTTTTTGATGCTGAACACCACGCAGTTGACCCATATTCCAGGTGTGGTCGTATGCTCTGTTGGTAAACTTTGCTAAGTATTTTCGTACTGGCTCCCCATGTGGTTCCACTTAGCTTTCTCAGGATGGCTATTTTCCTTCTGGCTTTTGCTACTGCTTTGTTGATGTGCTTTCTCCATGTCAGCTTGCCATCAAATGTTACTCCAAGGTATGTTGGTTCTTTATCTTCTCTTAGGGGTGTTCCATTTATCTGGATGATCCCTGCCTTTTGTTTTGGAGAGAGGGTAAATAGGGTGGTGCTGCACTTGTCAGTGTTTATGCTGACACACCATCTATTTGCCCATGCAGCAAATGTATCTACAGCTCTTTGTAGCAATCTGGTGGCCACTGATGCATATTCATTTGTGCTCCATAGAACCAGGTCATCGGCGTACATTGCCGCTTTAATTCCATGCGGTAGGTGAGCAACAAGATCATTGATGAAGATTAGAAAAAGTGTGGGGGACAAGACTCCGCCCTGGGGGACACCGTGACGCAGTAGTACTTTCTTGCTCTTGAGTCCGTCTATCTGTACTCGGGCTCTTCTGTTGTGCAAGTATGCTTTCACCCATTTGTACATTCTTCCATTGACTTTGCAGTTTCTCAGTTTCTTCATCAGACCTTCTTTCCAGACTTTGTCAAAGGCTTTCTTCAGATCTATCCATGCCGCAAGCACCAGCTTCTTCTCTTGGAATGCATCCTCAATTTCTTGAGAGAGGTAGGTTGTCTGATCTTCCGTAGAGTAGCACTGCCTAAAGCCAGCCTGCTGTGGCACAAGGATGTTTTTACTTTCAATGTACCACTGCAGTCTGTGATTGATGATGCGCTCCAGTGTTTTGCAGAGACAGCTGGTGAGGCTAATTGGTCTGTAGCTAGAGGCAATGGAACCATCTTTCCCTGATTTTAGGAGGGGTATCATGATTGCTTCTCTCCAGGCTTGTGGAACACTGCCTAAGGTCCAGCTGTTATTGAAGATCTGCAACAGCTTTGTTTGGCCTCTGTTCCTAGGTTCCTGATCATTTCATTGGAGATACCATCAGCTCCTGGTGACTTTCTCATTTTCAGTTTTGATATGGCTAGCTCCAGTTCGCTGATTGTGATGGGTGCCTCCAGAACCTCATGTACTATTTCCTTCTGTCCTGTATGTTGTCGTTTCTCTCGAATCTCTTGTTGTTTCTCTGGACTAATTTTGATATTGCTATCTTGTGCGAACGAGTCCGCAAAATGGTCAGCTGCTTGCTTTCTTGTTAAGATTTTTCCATCTTTATGTAGTGCAATTTTTGAGTTTCTCCCTGTGCCCTCGTCATTAAGCTGTTTTATTAGCTTCCACAATATACTTGTGTCTCTTTCAAAGTTCAGAGACTCCGTTTTCTCCTGCCAGCTTTTCCGTCTAGCCTGCAGCTTGGCCCTTTGAAATTTGGCTTTTGCATGCTGGAATTTATTGTGGTGCTCTTGGCTGGGTGTGGCCTCTGCTTGCTTTCTACACACTTCAACATCATTATGCAACTGTTCCAGTTCACTACTCCAGTAGGGTTTATATTGTTTACGGGCTCCTCTTGGTACTGTTTCTCGCGCTGCCTGTAGTATGCATTTCCCAAACTCTTCAACTGCTTTATTTATGTCTTTCTCAGTGTTCAGGTTTCTAACCAGTATGCTGGTGCGATGCTTGTACATTGCCCAGTCTGCTTTCTGTAGTTCCACCTCGAGAGGGTGCTGCTTTCACTTACAAGCTCATTTTCTACGGTTAGAATGACTGGCCGATGGTCACTGCCACCAAGTTGTTTCCCAACAATTCGTGTAATGTTCCACTCCAGGTCTGGTGAATGAAAAGCCAGGTCAGGTGTAGTTGTAGAGTGCCATGATCTCGAGTAGAAAGTATGTGGGTCGGACGGCTTGTTAATCAACATGAATCTATTCTCATCCTGCCAGTCTTCCAGTCTCTCTCCTCTCTGGTCCATGTGATCATAGCCCCAGCTCTGCGAGTGGCTGTTGAAATCGCCACACACAATCATTTTTTCTTTTAGTGGTAGTGTGTCCAGTGCCTGTGGGCGGTCACTTGGACAGTAGTAATTGATCAGATGTAGATCTGTATTACCTGTCTTATGTTTAAGTGTCTGATACTCAACCCCTTCCATGTAGACTTTGATTTGGGAAGCCATGATGTTATTTCTTACAAGGGTCAGTATCCCACCTTTTCGCCTGTCCTTTCGGTCAGATCGGTAACACTGGTAGCCTCTGATTTTGAAGGCTATATTTTCATTGAGGTGAGTTTCTTGCAAGCAACATATGCTTTTTTCTTGGTCCAAGATTTGTTCCAATTCTATTTTTTTGTTGCTGACTCCCTCCGCATTCCAGTGCATTATTTTAAGTCTTCGTTTAGTATGGCCAGTCGTCCTATTCTCATGTCCCCTGGCTCCACAGGACATCTGAGAAGGACCTCCAGTAGTTGGGGTTGGACCGTTTCGAGACATAGGGCCCGGCACTGCACCTGCCTGGGGGTCCAAAGCAGGGCGAACACCATAACAATTAGCAGTAGTCGACATATTTCATTTTGCGTGATTGCGTGGCATCCTGATTTCTGTGGTGCGCCTCTTGGCTGGTTGCCTCCGTCTTCAGCACCTTTCTTTGCTAGAGCAGACTGTGGTCTCACTCGAGTGTAGATGTGTACGCGCGCACACGCCTGTCTGCGCATGCATGTACGTGCATACACATCTAGAGCATACTGGTTATTTTCCGGCGCCAGAGACTCGCCGTCGCCCCTTCTCCTGTTTAGTTTAAACGGGACCAGCCACGTGAAGGCCAGGAGTCACCCTTAGTTTGTGTCTGCAGTTCTAACTCTTTCAAGCGGTATTCATGTTCCATTGTGTCTCCTGGCAGTCTGTTCCCGTTCCAGTCTCTTGGGGTCTCCCTGTTCTAATTCCAGTCGCTGGTCCCTGTTTCCAGTTCCAGTCGCTTGGCTCCTGTTCAGTTTCTGGCTTGTTCCATTTCCATTCGTTTGGTATCAACCTTATTGTTTCTCAATTCCGTCGGCGTTCCGGTCTTCTCTTTCCCCTTTACGAATCTCTCTCTATCTTTCTTGATGAATCAGTTAGCTCGGTACAGCTACCCAATTTCCTCCCGTTGCGCTCAGTTCTCTGAGTACTTTAGGAGTGGCCATAGTTACAGAGATTAAGTCAGCAAGTTGAGTAAAGATCCCTCAAGGCAGAAAAAGAAGTACTCCTATACAATTATATTCCAACAGAGAACATATATCATTATCTATTGTAATATAATATTATAAACTACGACACCCAGCCGTACATCACAACCATCCTCTCATCACAAGAGGAGATATAGGATAAAGACTATGTACGACGTGGGACCGGTGACTGGTATGTAATTGTCTTACCACTATCACATCACCGCTAGGACTTTCTCACTGCAAAGTCACCAGCATTAATGAAATGTTTTACGTAATTAATGGCCATATATCCAATGGACGTCTTCCATAAAAGTCATCAATAGATACTTATATTCCTTCCAATCAGTATGTACCACCATTAGGTACTCGCTAGCTGTGCCAATATTGCAGGTACTCTCTCTATGCATACGCATCTTATGGTTGTAGGGCAATGAGTATATGTATGTACGTACCCGCTGCTCCCACAATTTATGTGCTGTTATTTCCTCGCGAGGAGATTGAATCACATGCACACTTAACCTGAGTATTGTTGGGATTAGTACTGACTTTGTATACACTTCCTCTCTCCGTATTATCATCCATAGTCCCTTCCTTCATCTCTCTCTAGTTTCCCTCAACACATTACTCCGACAACAGTTTTTAACATTATATAAAAGATTTATTTATAAAACTATGTTTGTGTATGGACGGGTATTGTCTGTGTAGTTGCTAGTGTTCTTCTGTGTGGCTGCTAGATAAGATGTAGATAGATAGTCTTGGTGTCTTTCTTCGCTCTTCTCTCTGCAAAAAGTACAGGACGATCTATAGACACACAGAACGCTCTCACCTGACGGCTCCGTTGCTTGCGTCTGTAGATAAGTCCGTTCTTGTAATGAAAATGTTCACCACTGTATCATGTACTTAACCCGCTCACTATTTGCTGTCCGCTTAAAATGAAATGTTCGTTGTTTCGTTATAGCGTTCTTTAATCCATTCTGGAAAAAACATCGGATCCTAAATGTTATAGTGTTCTGTAAAGTCTCTACACTCGTATTTTGTAATGATTATGGCCCTTTGGGAGCACTTTTTCTACTCTAAAGAGATTTAGTCATTTTAGCTTTTCCCTTAAACTAAACTGATCTTTTTATTTTTTCCCCTGTTTTTCCTTAATTCTTCCGGTGAGGGTTCTATTCTTTTTTTTCTCTGCACAAGTGTCGGCTTATTAATTTTTAAAAGGGGTTTTTTGGGGGGTTATAAACTGAGTGCTGGCCAAGCCATCTGTATTCTTTTTGATTTTCGTCTCGCATGGTATGGAAACCCGGTTGAAAAACATTTAATAGTGAGACGTGTTGTTCCCCCTTTCCCCTATGTGAGTGTTTTTTCCCCCGCCCCAAATGAAAAGGCTTCCCAAAAAAAACCCCCCAAAAAACCTTTAAATAGGGTAGAAGATTCACCCCCAAATTTTTTACTGTTTACAATAGAAAAAAAAATGTTAAATGCAATTCACAAATTTTATTATTTCTAAAAAAATAAAACTCAATATACCTTATTTTGGCATCTATGTTCCTTTTAGAATTAATTGTTAAAAACCCCCAATCGAAATTTTTTTCCCCATCCAAGCACTTTTTTTTCCCCTATAAGGGAGGGTATTTCTTTTCATTTTCAAAGGGCACATAATTCTATCTTCTCGTCCAGTTGGGATTTCACCCCACTAAAATGCAAAGAAATGGCTACTCTTTTTAGGTCAGCTATGTCGA
>JACEFZ010001579.1:0-5000 GCA_014155875.1 Cepaea nemoralis
GTGTTTTATCCTTCTGTTTCATAACCTTCTACTCCCTGGGATTCGCTGCATACAGTCGTCGATACTGGATTCACTTACCTGCAGCATTTCATGACACAGTCAGCAGATGAGACTGGATTCACATTTAAATCTTCAACATGTAATGATGGACATTCAGGCTCCTGTCAAAATGAGAGCTTTGAATCTAACAAAGTGACACTATGTATCTCTGACGTTAGACCAGAAGAACGAAAGATACGCAAGTTATCCAGACTCTCTCTTTGCTTCAAAGACAACGCGTCTGCTCACAACCACAGTTTTATCAGCTAAGCAGCCAAACCTGAATAGTGCGCGTCTTACCCTTGCACCACATTCTCCGGATGTAGCTCGATTAGTATTTCCTTTTCTAAATCTTAACAAAACAGATCAACTCTAATCATTTTGTCCATAGTAAAAATTAAAACATGTTATACTAGCATTGATAACAGGTTTTCTTATTATTTAGAAAAATACTGGGGTTTAATTCCCATGGTCTTTCAAGGTGAAGCAGTATGGCCAAATTTGTTAACAAGTGTATAGCATATTTGAAAAAGAATAAACATAAACACCATTAACTGTTTTTTATGAACTTTCCTTCATCTAATTATAAAACAAAGTTGTATGTATGTAAATATATATGTAAATATATATGTATGTCCTTTATCTGTTCGCGAACGGCCCATCCGATTGAGATGAAATTTTCTACACGCCTTCCTTTCATTCCAGAGCTGTCAACTGTCATAGTTTTTTTTTTCTTTCTTCCTCCTCCCTCCCTCCTTCCCCCTCCCAAAATACGTACGTAAATATATGATGATTGATGATGAAAGAATCCCCGAACCAAACGCTAAGGAAATGGAAGAAAATGATCGTTGACTACACAGAATCGTCACACGGCAATCATCATCATCAAGTGCCGTGCCGTGCTCGGCGTAGGCGTTCATTGGCTCTCCGTAGATCTCAGTCTTTGGTTTTTTGGATCACTCTGCTGGCTGATATTCCTCCATGCCACGGCAATATCAATAACAATTCATCTTTTTATGTGTAAGGAAGTTATCTACAGTCGTGTAGAAGGGAAGAACCTAGACGAGTATGAATTCGGAATGGCGCGAACTCTCTCCTCTCTCTTCTCTACCCTCTACCTCCTCCCTCCACCCTTCTCCTCTTCCTCCTCCCTTCCATCCCTCTCCCTCCTAAACCTCATTCTCACTTCCCTTCTCCAGCTTCCTTCCTCCTCCTCCATCCCATCCCTCCTACTCCCCCGCCATCTCCCACATCATCACTAATATTCATAATCATCCCTCTCCTACTCATCTGCCATCACCTCCTCCGCCTCCCTCCTCACCTTCCTGACCTCAATTCTACCTCATCATCACTCCCTCCTCCTTCTCCCTTCTTCTCCTTCTTCCCTCTTCATCATACTAACTACATCCCTCCTCCCTCTACCTCTCACTCATACACTCAAACCCTCCTTCCCCTTCTCCTCCATTCTCCTCCCCTTTTCACTTCCTCCTTACCTCTCCCTCCTACCTACTCCTCCCCCCTACCCCTTTCCTCCGATACACCTCATCCCTATTACACTCCTTCACTTCCTACCCTCCTCTTCTCCTCATTCCTATACCTCCTACTCCTTTCCTCCTTCCTTCTTCCTCCCTCTGCCTTCCTCCCTCCTCCTCTCCACCTCCTCATCCCTCATCATTATCCTCTCCCTCCTTCTCCCTTCTTTCTCCTCCTCTCCACTCCTCATACTCCATAAAAATCAGTCCTCTCCACATCCTCCTCATCCCGTCTCCATCCTCCTTCCTCCCTCTTATCCTCCTCCCTCTTCATCCTCTTCCTCTTCCTCCTCCTTCCTCATGCCTCCCTCTTCCTTCCCTCCTCCTCCATCCTCTCCCTCTTACTACTCTTCTCTCTCCTCCTTCTACTACAATCATCCCTAGTATCCTACGCATACCTCCTCCCTACTCTCCTCTCTCCTCCTCCCTCCTCCCTTTTTCCTCCCTCCTCCTCCCTCTACCTCCTCCCCTCCTCCTCTCCACTCTTCCTCCTACCCTCTTCCTCTTCCCCTCCCCCTCCTCCCTATCCCTCCTCCTCCCTTCACATTCCTCCTCCTCCTCTTCCTCCTCCTCCCTCCTCCTCCTCATCCCTCCTTCTCCCTCCTCCTCCTTCTTCCTCCCTCCTCCTCCTCCCTCCTCCCCCTCCTCCTTCCTCCTCCTCCCTCTCCTCCTCCTCACTCCTCCTCCCTCTCCTCCTCCTCCTCCCTCCTCCTCCTCCCTCTACCTCCTCCCTCCTCCTCCCTTCACATTCCTCCTCCTCCCTCTTCCCCCTCCTCCCTCCTCCTCATCCCTCCTCCTCCCTTCTCCTCCTCCTCCTCCCTCTACCTCCTCCTCCTTCACATTCCTCCTCCTCCCTCTTCCTCCTCCTCCCTCCTCCTCCTCATCCCTCCTTCTCCCTCCTCCTCCTTCTTCCTCCCTCCTCCCCCTCCTCCTCATCCTCCTCTCCTCCTCCCTCTCCTCCTCCTCACTCCTCCTCCTCCTCCTCCTCCTCCCTCTACCCTCCTCCCTCCTCCTCCCTTCACATTCCTCCTCCTCCCTCTTCCTCCTCCTCCCTCCTCCTCATCCTCCTCCTCCTCTCCTCCTCCTCCATCCTCCTCCTCCCTCCTCCTCATCACTCCTCCTCCCTCCTCCTCCTTCTTCCTCCCTCCTCCTCACTCCTCCCTCCTCCTCCTTCCTCCTCCCTCTCCGCCTCCTCCCTCCTCCTCCTCCCTCCTCCTCCCTCTACCTCCTCCTCTTCCCTCCTCCTCCCTCTACCTCCTCCCCCTCCTCCCTTCACATTCCTCCTCCTCCCTCTTCCTCCTCCTCCCTCCTCCTCCTCCTCTCTCCGCCTCCCTCCTCCTCCTCCTCCTCCTCTACCTCCTCCTCTCCTCCTCCCTTCACATTCCTCCTCCTCCCTCCTCCTCCTCCCCTCCTCCTCTTCCCTCCTCCTCCTCCCCCTCCTTCTCCTCCTTCTTCCCTCTTCCTTCTCCCTCTTCCTCCTCCTCCCTCCGCCTCCTCCCTCCTCCTACTCTCTCCTCCTCCTCCCTCCTCCTTCTCCCTCCTCCTCCCTCTCCTCCTCCTGCTCGCTTCTCCTCCTGCGTTCTCCTCCTCCCTCCTTCTCCCTCCTCCTCCCTCTTCCTCCTCCCTCCTCCTCGCCTCCTCCTCCATCCTACTCCTCCCTCCTCCTCCTAATCCTCCTCCTCCCTCCTATTCCTCCCTACTCCTCCTAGTCTCCTCCCTCCTCCTCCCTCCTCTTCCCTCCTCCACCTCCCTCTTCCTCCTCCCTCCTACATTTACCCAAGACAGACAGACAGTCAGACAGATAGTCGGGAACGGGATCTTATATGACTACTTATATAATTTAAATGAGATGCTCTCCACCATGGGCTGGGCCGGGTCAGACAGACAGACAGATAGATAGATAGATAGATAGCAGACAGACAGACAGACAGACAGACAGACAGACAGACAGACAGTCGGGAACGGGAACTTATATGACTACTTATATGAATTAAATGAGATGCTCCCCACCAGGAGTTGGGCGATGCCGGGCCGGGTCAGACAGACAGACAGATAGATAGTCGGAACGGGAACTTATATGACTACTTATATGAATTAAATGAGATGCTCCCCATCAGGGTCTGGGCGAAGACGGGCCGGGTCAGACAGACAGACAGACAGACAGACAGACAGAAGACAGACAGACAGACAGACAGACAGATAGTCGGTAACGGGAACGAGAACTTATATGACTACTTATATGAATTAAATGAGATGCTCCCCACCAGAGTCTGGGCGAAGCCGGGCCGGGTCAGCTAGTAGTCATGATAAAAAAAAATTATGAGTAATCCCTTGTAGACGAGATTCTACAATTCGTCGTTAAGAAAAATATGTGGCTCGTTTTCCTCTTCAGTATTTCTAAATGTTTTTATGGTATTTTATGTGCCAACATCTGGCGAAATGATGTATTATGTGTCTATGTGAAATAAGGAGATTTCAGTTACTATCATTATCAATCATAACTCGACGAATACTCCCAAAATGAGCTTGTCAAAAGACCAGCGATTGAACACGTTCGCTAAGGGTTAATGAAAAATGGACCTACTCACTATATACGTCACTACAGCTAAACGACAGGGAAATTGAAAGGTTTGGACACACCGGAGTTCAACACTTTACACCTTACCCCCGTTACGCTCCCTCCGCCCGGCAATATATTAAAAAAAAAAAAAAAAAAAAAAAAAACGACAACGACGATAGACAGCGGCAACAGCAGAAGCAGCAGTAGCAACAACAAAACACAATAATAACAATAACATCATTAACACTAATACAGTATGGACACACGAAGAAAGACACAATGCTATCCTTTCTGAAGAATATGAATGTTATTTTGGAATACAAAGTCAAATAATTACGATAGAGCTTCAAAACGAAAGCCATCAGTGTTTTTGTTTTGATTTAGTGAAATATATTCTTAAAAAAGTAAAGAACGATTGCATCATTTTTCGATGTAGTCACCACTGCGTTCAATTTAAGTCCTCGAGCGCGATAAGGTGCTTGGATTCCTGTAAAAAAAAAAATCGACTCTTGGGAGACAACTCCGTGTGTTTGTCCCGGTCATTAACAGTCTGTCACAGAGGTCATGCCGTTTTGAAACTTCCTACTCCAATCATACACTTGCTGGACTGACAGGCATGCATAACCATACTGGACCTTCATTCGTCGATGAATTTCTATAGGTTTTACCACTTCACTGATTAAAAAAAAACAAAAAAAACAAAAACAAAAAAACAACAACAACCGGATAACAGAACGCTGCTCCTCTTAGGTGCATGTCAAAAGTGTGGCGGTTATCTTTATAATATCCTCATGACGCCATAATGATCGTCTCCTCCGGGATGTCACGTGCTAAGAACCCTTGACATCCTTAACAACGATATTGTAGCT